>CM056169.1:32528912-32746156 GCA_029691765.1 Entomobrya proxima | reverse complement strand
ACTGATATTCCACCCCATTTTCACGCAATTGCTGCAATGTTCCCAAAATCCAGTTCCTGTTCATAACATGTAAGTCCCAGAAAATTGGCAAGTTGACTACAGTACAGACCTGGGCGGGAGACCGGGAGACCGGGATACCGGGCAACCGGGAGACCACGAATTTGTGGGAGACCGGGATACCGGGCAACCGGGAGACCGACTTTTTGTGGGAGACCGGGATACCGGGCAACCGGGAGACCAGAAATTTTTGGGAGACCGGGATACCGGGCAACCGGGAGACCACGAATTTGTGGGAGACCGGGATACCGGGCAACCGGGAGACCAACTTTTTGTGGGAGACCGGGAGACCGGGATACCGGGCAACCGTGGGAGACCGGGAGACGGGAGACCGGTTGCCCGGTTGCCCGGTCTCCCACCTGCTTAATTGGTCTCCCGGTCTCCCGGTTGCCCGGTCTCCCACTGTGGGAGACCGGCCTTTTACTGGGAGACCGGGATACCGGGCAACCGGGAGACCAACTTTTTGTGGGAGACCGGGATACCGGGCAACCGGGAGACCACGAATTTGTGGGAGACCGGGATACCGGGCAACCGGGAGACCGACTTTTTGCGGGAGACCGGGATACCGGGCAACCGGGAGACCGGTAGCCCGCATAGGGAGACCGGGAGACGGGAGACCGGTTGCCCGGTCTCCCGGTCTCCCTGCCCAGCTCTGCTACAGTATCTTCTACAGCATTGCACGTGCTAAAATATCCGAAGTTCCTCATACATTCTTCAACTTCTCGTATTGTTGCAGATATTCTTCCTACCAGGCATGGTGGTGGGTTTTATTAACGGGCTGGGTATACCCATTTTACCCGTTTTTACCCATGCCCACTTAGCAAAAATTTATGTGGTTTTTTTGGGCAAAATGGGTAAAATAAAATACTGGGGTAAATCGCTACACAAAATTTAAATGCTGGGGTAAAATTTTACATAAAAGCATACATTATTAATGGGACTCAGCTGAAGGCAATATCATTTATTAAAAAAGAAATCAAACGAGAGAAACAAACAACATGATGTTTGTTGTTCGTCCTAATACATCTATTTACTACACACATTTTATCATTTTGGGCAGTTTTAGGCAGTCGTTCATGGCAATTAGTTCTGGCATTCATTTAGAAGACTTTTTCTGGTGTTATTTTTAAGAAGTAGTTTAAAAAAGGTTTTTGGTTTCTGTGGATTTTGTTGGGTATTTTTTGAAGACAGGAGTAGAATAAGTGAAAACAGTCAATTACTTATTTGAGTGGACACGATCTGAAAAGCACAGCAGTCTAATTGAACGCTGGCCTTGCTTTCAGCTTGTCTAAAATAAAAAGCCGAGCAATACATGGACAGCCCTTCGTATGTGAGATTCTTCAATGGCATAATGGTATTACATGTATTTAGATAGGAAAACCCATTTTTACCCATTAAAACCCAAAAAACCCGAATATTACCCATAAAACCCGTTTTTACCCAGCCCAGGGGGTTTTTATAAAAAACCCGCGGGTACCACCATGCCTGCTTCCTACGAATACAAAAGCTGCAAACTTGTTGACCATAAACATGGCTTTCTTACAAATATCCGAAACTTGCGCATTATCAACTTTATAGAAACTGTTTGCTATTTGCTCGGGAGACAAGCCTCGTTTCTCCAAATCATATTGAAACCACTCCTTGGGTGACAGAGACTTAGTATGTTTTAGAATCTTGTATCCTGCTTCCAACGTTTCTCTTATTGATTTAAATACGCTGGGTGGAGTTGGTGCTACATTATGACTAACTAGAACATTTGCGTATATGTTGCAAGTCATCATACCACATAAACTAATTGCAATTAGATATCGGCACTTATTTTGTGAATGCAACTTTCCGCACGACTGTCCGAAAAACATTCCAAGAGTATATACAAAACTAAATTTATTATTCATAAAAGCAGATACCGCACAAGCAAGTAGAAGTATTGTCAGAATTAGTATCCAAACGTCCATTTCCAGTGGCGTTATCCATGCAGCAACTGAATACTCAAATGAATTTTGCTTCTTCTTGGTTTGCTTGCAGTAAATTAATTGCTCTGGATAATATTCTAGAAAATGTAAAACGCTGGGCAGTGTGGAGTTCTTTAAAACTGCTTCTAATTCTGAGGACCGATTGTTGAGAATGTACTGCTCATGAAAGTTGTTTTTAAGCCATTTTATCTCGTCTCTGTTTCGCACATCAATGAAAAATATTTATTTTATTTATTTATTGGCAAGAAAATGAAATGTAGCTTACACAGTTTTGTTACACGTTGGCAAAACTGAAAATGTTACAGAGTAGAGATTACCGTAAAAAAATACCGTCACGTTGTGTTTATGTGCTACTTGTGAGGGTGCCATTATGTTAAAACGACAAATATACGCATCTGGTGAACTGAACAGCAATTTTGTCCAACAAGCATGTCGATCGTTTCCGTAAAACTTTTTATCGAAAAACTGAGAATATTCCGCAAAAACGGAAACACCAATCGGATGCTTGCTACTTGTTCTGTAGAGTAGCCGATGCATTTGAACAGGGTTTTCTACAGCCTGTTCCAGGAACAACCCAGTTTGTTTTAGAGTTGTAGTACCTGAGTAACTCTGCGAGAGTTCAAACGCATGAGGTTTTAATGTAGACATATCAAGTACAACTTTAATTGCAGGTGTTTCAATAAACTTATTTGAATTAATAAAATCGGATTTGCAGGGTCTCTCAACAAGAAAGAGAAATAGCGTTGTTATCAACATAGACATGTGATGATATCTTGAAAATATATTTTCAACAAACGTATTGCACGAGCAATTGACACTTGGAATATGCACCATGATAATATTGAACGGCTGGACAAATCGAAAATTTTCGTATTGTTGTGGTAATTTATCAGCAGAACTATCACTGCTTGGATTACGAAATATGTAAGACGAAGTAGGTAATTTGGTTGGTAATACTGCCAAATGTTCGTGGTCTGGAGAGTTGTAAACACACAACGTTACTAAATGCTTATCAGAATTCATATTAATTTTAAAACAATAAGCTTCTCCTAATATTAGTAATACACAAATTCGTATTGCTAAATGCATTTATAAAACTTGAAGCAGCGTAAAACCAAAAGCAACTATGAATAATTTTGACAACCCTAACATAATTCAATTGGCTCGTATCTGGTATACATTGTGGAGATGCATTACGCCTGGCTTTAAGAAATCTTGGAATAAATAACGGAATACTATAGATTACATCATGGTCAGTAAAAACGACATTTTAATAGCTTTTTATGAACAAAAACAGACATGAAACACATATTTTATGGAAAAGTCATTAACCATCATCCGTTATGACATGGAGCATAATTAATTGGTTTGGAACAACGTAAAAAGTAATTCAAGTGGACGTACTCAGTTTAATTATGTTGTGCCACTTGAATCATAATCAAAATATGATGTGCCTTAATTGTGCTACATAAATGTCTGTGTTTTATATATACCGTAAAAACTCGGGTTATGCCCCGGGGCAAAATTTCAAATTTGTGGTCTCAGACCCGGCTATAATTCGAGGCCGGTTATAAACCAGGGCAGGGCAAAAATACAAATTTACGAGTTTTCTACATATCGTACATATTCATACGTTTCTGCAATATATTGAAATTTTGGCGATATTTTAAAAGTTTTTTGTGTGAAATTTTGTTAGCACTGTAGCTAAATACCTAAAACCTCGTTAGTTAGCATAATTAAACAAAATTTCATTCAAAAATGGTAATTATTATATGCTTTTGTTTACAATTTATACTAAAGCATTTTTGACCCGGGTATAAACCGGGACAGGGCAAAATTTCAAATTTTTGCCTCTAGACCCGGCTATAATTCGAGGCCGGGTATAAACAGAGGTCCGGGTATAATCCGAGTTTTTACGGTAGGTCACTAATATCAATACTGCACATACCTTCCGTCACTTTCTACTGAAGTTAAGTGACAATCATTCTTATCCATCCTTTTCTAAGGTTACCTGCTTCTTTAGAAAAGCTCGTAAAACGGTCAAAAGTACCACTTTATCAAATGCGTTATACTTCTTTGCTTTAAGAGACTTATAAAAACTAGCGCATGTCATGCTGTCGTGTCGTGTCAAAATCAAGCACGTTAACAAGTTCAAAGTCAGTGGCTGTTAATAACATCATGAAATTTCACTTTGTAAGAGCTTTACTTTGTATTTTTTTAAACTTAGTATCTCCAATACATCAACGTAGTTAGTATGTAATTGTGAAACATTATGTACTTGAGGAATGGTCAACTTTTATGGTAACAATATTCCCACGTTATAAACTTCAGGCAGGTACAAGTGTTTCAATATACGTTAAAATCTGTCACAAGGTTCTTTTTTCTAAAGTTAATCAGTTCCGCTAAAAATACAAAAATTACCAGTAACTGAATTATTATTATTATTATTATTAGCTCAGACTAATGTTTCAAAATTATTCAAAATATAAATGATTTCCTCATTACGTGGAATTATTGCAATCCTTGCACTTACATGATCATCCTTTAATTTTATATTGATGTTTTGTTTTCAAAACTGTTCTTGTATACGTATATAAAAGAGTTTTATGGATTTCAATTAAACAAAAACACTTTTACATAAAATTCCATACACAATTATTTAATCAAATACGTTTTAATAATGCAATTGAAAATGAATGTTTGTAAAAATACTTTAAATTATGCAACATATTTAAAGCAGCTTTCGGAAACTTGTTTGATTTTGGGAGAGCTAAAAACACTAAAAGTAAATATATAAATCGATAGTAGAAATGTGCTCTACTCCAAAAATTTGTTATTACATGTGAAGTTTGAAGCTACGACAGAGTAGCTGAAAATAATCAATCTTTCAATTTGACAAACGTTGGTAGTTTTTCTGTGTTAATGCTCCGATAATTAGCATAATTCGATACTTTTTAATAATATGAAGGTTCACAGGATTTCAATTCTTTTTCAGTCATTTTGCATTGCACTGCATGCAAAAATTTGCATCACATGACAATCCAAGGCAATGCCTATTGAAATAATATTTGGACAACTACGAGTGCATAACAGTAATAGTAAGCTATGCTTCTGAACGTTTTTCCACGTTTTACAAACAATGAATTTAAGGGTATATGTTTTTCTATGTATCGCTGAAGACAACTTTAGATGTTACATACAATTATTAATTAAGCGCACTTCTTTTCATCCTACTCAAAGCTACCAAGAAATGGCGTCAGTGCAGCAATCACAACCTTAAAAAATGAAGTTTTAAAAACATTTCAATCAAATTACGAATTTATGTCATTTGATTATGTACCATTTACCTGTGCTGTAAATTTGTAGGCGACGTTATACAATCCAGATGAGCCAATACCCACGGGAGAATTGTCAAGCTCTTTTAATATGTTTTTCAGCGCAACTTAGTCATCGTTGTAAAATTCTCTAAAATTTTGTTTGTCTAACAATTGAAATCTAAATCGTTCGATATAAAGTATAAATCGGGAAACGGTATTAAATGACTCACAAATGAATGAAATGAAACTGCAAAACAAAGTATGGCGAATTACGACTTTGCACATCTGTTGTACGTAATAAAACACCGAAAAACAAAACATTAAAGTCTATAATTGTGATCTCATCACACCGCGTTTTGGTGTGTACATTTCGTATTTTCAGCAAAAACATCGACCTTGCTCATTAGCTGTGACGCAGATGCTACCTAAAATAGGCTTTAATTTGAAACAAAAACAAAATGTGTTGCCGGTGGGTGTAAATAGCTGGAATGTATATAGGAGAAAAAACAAAGTTTATTGCAGCATAAAGTTCGTGCAGTTTTTCCAGAGCAGTATTTGTCCTCTGGTTTGTCAGTTCTACACTGTTGATGAATCAGTTAAGAAAATTGTTAGATTGTTCTCGTACCCCTTTCCATTTTAGAATTTTACAATGTTTCCACAACATACTTACAATATTTTCCAGTATTTCTGGAGTGCACTACTTTTTGTAGGTGTTCTTTGTGCTCTGCTTAGCACTTCCAATGGTGAGGTTTGCATAATACTATTAGGCATTACTAAGAATTTGTGTCGTTTTTAACCTCCCTCATCTCTAATTGCTTTTTGTAGCCAACCAAAACTGGAATGATAATAACATGGATAAAGGAGATGGACTGCCTACTAATATAATCTCGTTTACAAACACGTCCGATGCAAAAGGTATTTTTCATTAGAAGGATAGCAATGTTTTCTCGGTAGATTACATTTTTTATCGTCTTTACTCATCAGGAACACTTATGCATTCAATGGACATGGTAACAAGCGACGAAGCTTCTTTCCAAGCTGTTGTGGAACTAGCAATTTTTTGTGATATGAAGTTTAGTTCAATTTTTAATTATGATGTAACAGCAATACGGAATTATTGGACATCATACTTGCTGGACACTACATTAAGATATCGTACTATTGTCAGTGGGGATATCTCATTTTTGATATCTTCTCTCGTTGTTTTAACGGAACACGAACAACAACTCTTTATTCAAGACGCAATAGCAAGCGATGGAATGATTTCCGTCAACAGAAGCTACGAATTGTTCTCGAAGTGGGTATATGCCAAGATGGACTCGCTGCCTAAATTTGATGTTGCCATAGCTGTCACTGGCCTAGTACCAAATGACGAAGGTGGAATTGTTGGAGGCATTGGGAAAGCTTGTTACGTGGATCACGAACAAAAAATACACTATGGGTCAGCACTGATGGTCGACTACGGACAGTCTTACGTTCTCGTTGGAGCCCATGAGCTTGGACACTTGTAAGTGTTTTAGTGGATTTATAAGTATGTAGACCAAACTCAAATTAATTAAGGACTGACTAATCTATCAATTTCAGACTAGGGGCGCCCCATGACGAAGAACTTGTTGAATTTCCAGAATGTTCAGCAGAGAAGTTTATCATGAATAATGGCAGCGCCAATAACAGTGAACAGCGACAATATTTTTTCTCTTCCTGCAGTTCTCGTTTAATTAGTAATTTTATTAGGTACGTGCAACATCTATGATAAGCATGCCTAAAATGTTCAACATATTTCAGAAAATATGCAGAGATTTTTAAATTTTTAGATCTGGCGAGGCTGAATGCTTGCAACGAATTGATAATCCTGAATCTAAGTTGTCAGATATTAAAGCACCGTCACGATTAGAACAATGTAAAATACTATTGCCGGGAAAGAAAATTTTTGTCAGCAATGTAAGTAGTATCGTAAACTATATTAAAGCATATTTAGACAAAATGAAATTTGAAATTGTACTGAGGTTGGATATATAAATTTATCTTTAGGAAATTGGATTCTGCTCACGTACAACATGTTTCTGGTACGAAGGTGAGAAGCTAGAAGAAAAATCAATCAGCCTGGTAGATAACACTCCTTGTACTGTTAATGGCCAGGTACAGAGGTTTCCTAAAACAATAGGCAAAATGTTCATTACCTTTACCTTCAGTTTGGTAAATAATTTATTTGATTCAACAGCAATGCTTTCGGGACTATTGTATTCGAGGCGGAAAGGTTTTACAAAATGCCGGACTTAAAATTTGTATTCGGGCAGAAAATCAGTTTAGCAGTAGCGATAAATTGACAGTGGCTTCTTGCTCTAAAGATCAAGATATATTGACGCCTCTGGAAAAATTTGCCTTTACTCCTGCAAAATTAGGGGGCTACGTAATATCGACACCTTATTCAAACCCAAATTTTACAAAAAGCGATGAAAAATGTTTATATGCTACCCAGGATAAAAAGTCTGTCTTATTGGATCAATGTAACAAGGAAGAAGAGTCTTGGATGATTTGGGATTTAATTTATAACTCAAAAGGAAACGATTTTCTTTTGAGTCATCGTATTACTGGTCTATGTGCAAAATTAGAGAGAAACTTTACTACTGTAGTAACCACATGCAATTCAGAGGATACATCAATGATGTGGGCATTTCCTTCAGATTCTTTCTGATCAATATTTAAATCTGTCATAAACTTATTTAATGTAGTTCCTGAGTCACGAATATTTTAATGTGATCGCTAAACAAATATGTAAATTAAGTATAATCATTTAGCTGTATGTTAAAAAAATGAAACTGTTAAAATCAATTAGACCTTATTACAAAATGAAAAATTTGTCAAGTAATTATCCGCGGTTTATTTGCATAGTACGAGTACAATCCTTCGCTTTTTCAAAATTCAAATGTAAATGCACATTGCTACGCAAACGGATACATTTGTCATGCACAGTAAAATGACATGAAAATGTAAATCTAATGCTAAATAATATGCTCAGTAACAAAAACATACAATATGGTCTCATGTCTGTTTGAGTTACATTAATCCTATACAACACCGACAAAAATAAGTATAATTTTGACTATATGGTTTGCTACCATATATATAAATTCATGAAGTATATATCGTTTCAATTACGTTTGATAGTGAAGTATTGTGAAAATAAAAAACTGCAAACGAATGTAGAAAGTCAAGCGTCATGATTATTTCAGTTTTTAAGCGACATAAACATATAGCCGTCACACCGCCAGACAGACAAAGACATTCAGAAGCGGCTATCTAGTCATGCTTGCAATTTATGAATCCGTAGTTACAAATAACTGAACTATTATCAATAATGTTTAGGTTTGTAGGAACGTTAATTTTACGACACATTGTATTTGTATGTATGTATGTATGTAACCTCGTTACTCAGTTTTATCTCAAAATAATCACCGACAGGACTATAAACTGAAAATGTATCAGTTTGCCTTGTCATTGTCACAACCAACAGTAAAGTAAACTTAAATATTACGAAAACGTGTTGATCTGAACCACCAAAAATGGAAAGAAATTGCTTTTCCGTTATTTTCGTCTTGGTGGGCGTACCTATGTTAATATGTGCATTGGACAGGCCTAACATACAGTTTAGTACCAAAATTTGTCCTGAACTACTCGCTAAACTAGAAAAGGGGGAACTTGTGAATATTCTAGTAAGTTTTGCGAAAGGAACGGACAAAGTTCTAAATGAAGTATCATCTTTGCGAATCAGTGACCGTGGACAAAAGGGTGAAGCTATTTACAATGCTCTGCTAGCAAACGCTGACAAATCTCAGATTGGAGTTGAATCCCTTCTCAAATCAACATCTCGCAGTGCTGAAACTGAATTCAGAAAATTCTGGATTAGCAACCAGCTTTGGGTAAAAGATGCAGATCTCAAAACTGTACGAAATATAGCAGAGGATTCGCAAGTAACTCAGATTAAGGAGGAACCTATAGAACAGCTTATACGCGGAAATGAGATAGATTTGAAGTCCCCTCGAGCTTTCGAGCCACCTCCTCCTCCAGGCACTATTCAGTGGAACATTCAGTACATGCAAGCACCTGAAGCATGGCAAGAGATTGGGAACAAAGGGGAAGGCGTTGTGGTGGGATTCATAGATACTGGGGTAATGCCCACTCATGATACATTACGGCACAACTTTCGTGGTGACTATGGCTGGTTGGATCCAATTGAAAGGAAATTAGAACCGTTTGACGATGGCCAACATGGAACTCATGTGGCGTATGTAAATTAATAATAACAAGCATTTAGATAATGCGCTGAAAATTATGGGATTTAAAATAAAGATGATTTGCAAGTTTTATTTTGGAAAAAATAGGGGAATCGCCGTTGGAACCAATGGTATAGGAGTTGCCCCTGGAGCACAGTGGGCCATGTGTCACGCATGTATAGCTGTGGGTTGTGTTAGTAGAGCGTTGTTGGAGTGCGGTGAATTCTTTGCCTGTCCAACCCTTGCAAACGGAACAGGCAGAGACTGTAGTAAGGCACCCCGCATTGTGTCCAATTCCTGGGGTGGTGGCAAGGGAAAATACGACAACATGATAGCGGTATGGAGGAGTATGGACATTATTCCAGTTTTTGGCATTGGCAACGGACCACCCAACGGTTGTGCTTCAGCTAATTATCCGGGTAGCCATGCTGATGTTATTGGGGTGGGCAATTTGAGTCAAGAGAATAGCACGGATCACACAAACACCCAAAAAGGACCTACCGAAGATGGGCGGATTAAACCGGATTTGGCCGCTCCAGGTGTTGACATACTTTCGGGACAGGGATTTACTGGTGGCGTGGTAAAAGACAATGACTACCAACGTCTACGTGGAACAAGTCAGTCCTGTCCTCATGTGGCGGGAGCTGTGGCACTGCTTCTATCCAGGGATATTACCATGACACTTGAGCAAGTGAAGGAGTTCTTGTTTAACAATGCGGATCGGGATAACTTGAAAGAACCCTGGAAGGATGAAGTGCCACCTATGCCAACTTGCGGAACAGTAAAAAATGGTACAATTGTCTGGCCCAATAATCACTACGGTTATGGTCTCGTCAATGCTTACAAAGCTGTTAAGGCACAGAGTTTGACCATGGCCAATTAAACTGGATAAAATTATATTTAGGTAACTTGAAGTTGTTTAAACCGATTAGTTTGTTGAACAAATCGCATTGCAACTGTAAGTTACATATTCAATTAGGTAAAATATAACCTATATTTCATTACTTGATTTGAGTAACAAAGTACGAATGTGGATTTTTACAATTTTTTCTTTAGAATAAATATTCATATTTTGGATTTTTCTCTTGTGCGAAAGAGTAATAACACTGGAAACATTGTGCAATCAGTTTATGGCATAGCAACATGCAGCAATGTAGGTAGTCGGTCTGTCATATGTCATAATTTTAAATAAAAAAAAGCGGCTTCAAACTTTAAGACGCTGATTCAAGTGTATGCAAAACATCGTCTGAATTTAATTTCCTGAAAAAAGCAATTTCATACACAAAAGCGTTCAAAATGGCTTCAAATTTTCAACGGAACAAGTGTCAAAGCATAAACAATACACATTTATGTTTTTTCAATGATTTATTATAAAGTTTTTTCACAAATGTTGCTTGACTTTCCTGGATCCGTGCCAAAGAAAAGAAAAACAACTTATATAAAATCGGTTAAATACATGAAGACAATCCTAGTTATCAAACTCCAGTTAAGTTTCTTGCTGATATTTTTGGTTCGTTCATTGGCATTTCATGAGATAATAAAAATAATATATCAACATTCAATTGAATTGCGCAAACAAACTATAGAGATTAATGACATTACTGTTGTGATATATAACATAGCATAATACACCCACATTAGACTATAGCCAATGCAAAGGTTTGTTTTGTAAAAAGAAAGTATACAACAAAGCAAGAATAATTGTACAACAAAACGAGAAGTGCTCTGCTAATACATCCAATGCCCACACAAGCATGGCCCACTGTGCTCCAGGTGAGGTGCTACTCCAATGCCACTGGTTCCAACGGCGATTTCGCTAATTTATTTTAAATCGAAATAAAATACACATTATTTGAAATCATCTTTGTGAAAATTCATAATTTTCAGCGCATTTCTATGAATGCTTGTTTTTGAAATATTACATACGCCACATGAGTTCCATGTTGGCCATCGTCAAACGGTACTAACGTTTTTTCGACAGGATCCAACCAACCGTAATCGCCTCGAAGGTTGTGACGAAGTGTTTCATGAGTGGGCATTACCCCAGTATCAATGAATCCACAACAACGCCTTCCCCTTTGTTCCCGATTTCCTCCCACGCATCTCGAGCTTGCACGTACTGAAGATTCCACAGGATTGTACCTGGAGGTGGCGGTGGTTCGAAACCACGAGATGACTTCAAACCTACCTCATTTCCACGTATAAGCTGTTCTATGGGTTCCTCCTTGTCTGGTTTCGATTATGCTGGATAAACCAAGAGAGTATTAGTGATATGATACGCGAACCAGGTCTGTCAATTCTCATTCTGAAGAACGTCAATATTTTCCTTTACAATCTTTGAAAACAGTTTTAACCCAATAAAAGCTCGCATTTCATCATCTGTTCAATTTTACCTTCCCTTGAAACAACATCTTGACCGGGAGCCATACTAAAGTCAAAAGTAATTTAATGCAAGCCTGTTTTTTAATTCTGTATCAGACTGTAGGGGAACCTGCCAGAAGCATACGGAACAATTTGTGTATCAAAAACTGCTGGCTCTGCAAAACCTTCGTCTGATTCAAAGATAGGGATCTGTTTTTTAAAACAGAAGTTGTGGAGGATTGCACTTAATTGCAACACTAATAAACTTTTGAACTTACAGCTTATACAATAAAAACATGACAGTTGTCGCCTTTGTAGCCGTCTTTCGTGCATTCACTGATCCAGATATTTGGACGCGCATTGCTGCTTTCCGTTATAACATTTATTAAATGTATAGTCAGAAATGTGACAAAAAACGGTTTACATTTAATCCGGAACATTTTTGGAAAAATATAAAATGAAAACGTATAGAGCAATAACTTGTTTCACGACTTTGTTGTAAGTCAACTAAAGAGTGAAATAAATATTCTATTGTGGAAACTTTTTAACATAAAATATTTATTGCATGCTTCTTTCATGCCGGTATGCCCAATGACTCATGCGAGTTAATATCATTTCAATAGGTCGCGCACGCACGCATGTTACTGAGATGAAATACACTTAGTCACCAAGTGGTGACTCACCCCTAATTGTATTTACTCGAATATAATGCTTCGAATAATAATACTCGAAGTCAATGAACGCCTCTGAGGTTGGGCGTCTAAATTAATCAAAACAAATTCTTTTGTTCTAAAGGACAAAGGACACAGTGCCATAAACACATTTTCTTGGTGTCTACTAATGGAAAATTACAAGAAATTATATTTTGAAACTGGGAATATGATCAAGTGAAAGGAGCTGAATAATTGTTGTAAAATTTGAATGCTCTATACATGCCAATAATTTAGTTTGTTAATTTGAGCTAATAAACCTGGTTTGCTCTAATGGCGTAAAATGAATCCAACTTTGTTTTTTTGAGTTGTGAGGATAATAAGTGTTAGCCAGCAATAGAAAACAAACTTCTGGACGACCATACCATACTATTTTTTATCAAAATGCTGGTACGCAATAGTGCTTGTGTGCTATATTTTCAAAACATTAATTAACCAATTTGTGAATAATATTTTAAGTATAGTGAATATAAAAAAGAAACTACCAGAGCAAAATTTATTTAATAGTGTTTTCTGGTGAACTATATATTAATTTTATTATTGGTTATTTGTAAGAACTAAAAATTGTCTGAGCCAATCTGGTTTATAAATTAACACTTATGCTAGAATCATTAGCGTTTACAGAGCTAACAAAAATTTGAGACTTGGACAGGAAGCCACCCTTGAACTGCTCCACAATTTGCATGCCGCTGTCCAAAGCACCTTCAGTTTTTAACAATCCGACAAGTAGGTCTTGCAAATCCCTTTGTACACCGCCTGGCTCGTTAAAAAGGATATAACAACAAGTATTTACTTAAAACCAATCCTAGGATTATTTCTTAAGGCTTGGATTTTATACAATGATTGAAATCTGAATCTGGAAGAGGCTCTGACTCTGGCTGTACATATTGGAATCCTAAATTGAAAAAATAAATTAAGGTGAATTTTAAGGAAATCAGTGTTATTGTTAGAGCCTACCTATAACATGTATTTTACAAATGTAATACAATCAAACCAACCCTCACCAATACGCTGAATATCAGAACATCTAAACCCAGCCAGGCTAGACACCACATGACTGCAACATGTAGAACTTTACTGAAATCAGAAATTACCAAAGGTTTCTGAAAGTTGACTTTCGCACTTTCGTCAAGTTGCCACTCCAACCTTCTAGCTGCTAATGACTGATTTAAACTCACCCACCTTTTATAAAAATTGGTTCTATTAGCATGTTGCTATAATATACATCTAATTTTGCACACATTAAAACAAAATCAATTATACCATACAATTTACAATTTCTTTACAAATTTGCCTGATCCTAGTTTAAACTCAAAATAAAAGATATGGAATAACAAAGAGAAACAAAATCTTATTTGTTTGCAAATTGCATGTTTATAAGTGCATGCTCTAAAATTGAACAAGATGGGTCTTCCTATGTTGTAACTGGCCTTAAATGCATATTATTACAAGTAATTATCCAGTTTCCTCTTTAACTACGTGCTCAGGGTTTTTAGTGAAAACTTTTACACTGGTTTTTTATGTCAAGGCGTTAAATGTCAGCAATCTTGATTATACTATAGCCAGAATCATTAAAAAATGAGGACAGGAAAGACCGACAAAGTACGTTAATTGTTGACTATGAAGTAAATAATTGAAATGATCACAATGTGCGCTTTAAAGAATGAAACTAAAAATCAGTGTTATTTTGTAAAGATGCATGTCACTGCACTATCTCAGCAATGTAGATGTGACATGACCTAAACTTTATTTTCAGACATAATGATACTTCCGGATGAGACCACCGGACTACTCAAACAACTTTCTTGCGTTTCCCACGATTTTGGCTGAAGGTCGTAAAGTCGTACTATTTTTCAATTCTTTAGTTTATAACACGCAAAAATATACCTGAGTGGACTTGTTGACCTAAAAAGTGTAATTAAGCAAAGAAATACTGTACCCAATTGCCTGAATACATCCATAAGAGTTAAAATTGTCAGTAGGACACACTTTTGTATTGCCTCTTGATAGTGTTGTCCTTGGAAAATCCCAGACAAATTTGTACATCCAATATTATTCCTACCTCGTAGAAATATACATTATTGGACTTTTACAATGTAGGAAAACCCCGTTTGGTGGAATGCTAAAGCATGTGCTTTTGAAACACGCAAAAATCAATCACATAGGATTTCCTTTGTAGTTTAAATTCCAAATCACTTACATGAAATTAAAAGTTTGATCATGTGCATTTTAAGAAATTGCAAATTGTTTGGTTCAATTGATTTTTTACATGTGTATGCAAATAATATTTGATAGCAACACGAACATGTTCCCTTTTTCTTTTTGCTGTGCATCGATTAATGCTGCAAATATATCATAGCATTTTAACCAACTTTGTATAAAATGTAGGGAGTTGGTACTAGACATTATCATCCAGAAGGTTGGAGTGCAAACGTTATACTGAAACAGGACGAAAGTGGAAACGAAAATTTTAAGAAATCATTGAGTATTTCTGATTTGAGTATATTTCTATACGTTGCAATCATGCGGTCTTTGGCTTTGCTGGTTTTAGTGGTATTGATTTTCGGCTTAATGATGCAGGTTGGTTGCATCGTACAAAATTCGTATACAAAATTAAAATATATTATAGTAGTTAGGTTCTAGTAAGAACTCTAATTGTTTGTCTTAATCTCATCATAATCTTTTACGTAAATTTAGGCAACATCTTTGCCGCCAGGATCCCTTCAAGATGCCGTGTCTAATCATGGTATCCATTAAATTTATGAAAAAGCAAATTATCTCTTAATATTACATATAAGTAATAACTTGTTATAATACTTTTTATTGATTAGGTCGTGCGCAAAGGGATTTGCAAGGCCTATTTGACGGATTGTTTAAACCGGGCGGTGCTTTGGACAACGGCTTGCAACTTATGAAACAGTTTATGGGTGGTTTACTGTCCAAGTCTCAAATTCTTGTTAGCTCTGTAAACGCTAATGAGTCAAACATAAGCGTCAAATTATAAACCAGATGAGTCTATCCAATAAAAACTAAATTAGTTCACAGCATAAAGCTATTCAATCAACTTGACTCACTATTATTTGCTGATCAGATTTTGACGGTGTTTATTAATTTAATAGATTAATGAAATGACTAATTTTTTCATGCACGCATTCCTTCCTTTATTTAAGTAAGCACTGGCTCCCTGCAATGTCATAATTGCGCAAATTTTTCTGTTTTCTGTGAAACTAGTGAAAGGTCTGGTTTGATTACAAGATACAAATAAAACAAGTTCTGTGAAATTAGAAGATTTGACTACTTATTTCTCTCAAAACGAATGTTGCTATAACTTTGATGTTCTCAGAATTTACAACAATTTAAAATGAAAGCCACTTTATTAAGCGTTTTTATAGAGGTATCAACTTCAAAAATCAGTGTGTTAGGAGAACTGGTTACGCAGAGTTTATTGAAAACGAAGAGAGCAAGTTCTGACTTTCAAGTTTTCATTGCGAGGTAGCGATTGTTTAAAAGATTCTATGGCAAACAATGCGCAATCTAAGTTGCTAATGAATGGTTTGATTTATTGTGTCTATGACAAACGTAGTTGAAATATTTTTCAGCACACTTTGTTTCAGACAAGTAAAATTAGAAAAAAATCTTTGTAAGATTTCCGGTAAACTGAATTTTAAAAAAGAATTCTACGCTTTCCTACCTAACAACTGAATAATTTCAAACTATGTTAATTTAAGTTTAACCATGAATATGACGAATTGCCCACAAAAGCAATTCTAGCTTTAGAACGTTTCTCAGACAATATTCAAACTTTTCCCGATTTTCAACATATTGTTTAATGCTAATAACATACCCGTTGTACCCTCGACATTTCATATATTAAAAAAATGTAGTAGATTTTTCGAAACATTTATGTTGATGCTCTATTCATCGTAATTCCATTTGTTTCACTGCTTCATATTTTATTTTCTCTATTTGCATAGAATTGTTAGGATGTGGGAGGTAAGAGGTAATATAAAAAATATGCTTTTGTTTAAACCAACGGGTACTCCTTCGGGAAGTACAAACCTTATCAACAAAAATAAATTATCTTAATGTGTTCCAAGGTCAGAAACGTCAAACTGTAAAAAATATGTTTATCAACTCCTAAATTGACAAAACAATTCATTGTTCTCACGTGTCAAGTTTAAGGTACATTGGGTATAATCTTTATCGCAACTTTTTTTTCATCTCTGAATGGAGGCAAGCTCCCGGTATATCTATTTTTGCAATATTCGTGTAGGCAACACACATAAAACTAATTCAAAACCTCTACTGCATAGCACTTCCGGTGGCAGCAAAATACTATTATTTATAGTAATAGATTACAAAGGCTAGTTTGCATGTTCAACAAAAATAAAAATCTGTCTGATATTACCAAAGCACAATACTACCCAAAAAGCAACAAAAGACAACTGTTATTGTTGGGCACGTATTGAGGTTTCTGAGTACAAAATAACCGTACAGAAATTAATTGTATTTTGCCTGGATGTATTTTGTGTATGTTGTCATTGTTGCTCACGTGTTTGCCTGAAATGCAGTGTTGGCTAGGAAAAACCATTAGCATGGAATAGGTGACTAATCCAGACGTAGACGTAGTAGTAAAAATATACATTTAATGACGTCTACAACTATAATAATGTGGGAAAATCCGTTTTGTTGAAACTGAAAGCCTTGTCATTTGTCAACACGCAAAAGGCAAGCAAATGAGATAACATTTTCTATTTTTAATAAAATCTTTTATTTGAGATTTAAGTATAATCATTTGCATTTGAAGAAATTGAAAGTCGCAAGGTTAAATTGATTTTATTTTATAGTGTACGCAAAATAAAATCAATATTATAGCCACATGCACGTTTTCTTGTTTGCTGTAATACGCTGACAAAAAGTTTGGAGTACATTCTTTTGTGCTAATATAACACGTGTTTCGACCAGTCTTGTATAAAAAGTGGGTTAGTGGAGAAAGACATTATCAGCTAGAAGGTTGGGGTGGAAGCATCATACCGAAACTTGACGGGATTGCAAATAAAAACTTTCAGAAACGTTTGAGTATTACTGATTTGAGAATATTTCTTTACGTTGCAATCATGCGGTTTCTAGCTTTGCTGGTTTTAATAGTTGTGGTATTCAGTCTAATGGCGCAGGTTTGTTTAATTGTACCAACTTTTACACATTTTATAAAAAGATTCCAATAACAACTCTGACTTATCTAATAATCTGCCTTGCAATATTTTCTAACCTGAATTTAGGCTAAACCTGTGCAGTCAGAACCAGGACCGGGGTCTCATCAAGATCCTGTTTCTAATCACAGTATAAATATAAATAACAAATAATCATTTGCCTTTAAATTGCTGCTTGCAAATTATTATTTTTTACCAAATTAGAACTTGTCCAAAGAGATTTACAAGGTCTACTGGACGGGTTGTTTAAACCGGGCGGTGCGATAGAGAATGGCCTGCAAATGGTGAAGCAGTTCATGGGTGGAATTCTGTCCAAGTCTCAAATTCTTGTTAGCAATGTAAACGCTAATGAATCAAACATAAAAGTTAAGTTGTAACTCATTAAAAATTTTTGAAACAATTTTGACACTAGACAGATAGATGGATAGAGGTTGCTTGCGTCAATAAAATAAGATCTGTACACTCTTGATTTGAATAATGATAACATGGGTTCCCATTGTGCCTTTTTTTAAAACAATGCATGCATATTAATTTTCATCCAAGTAAAGAGCGCTTGTCAATAAAGGCGTATTGCATTACTTCTACTTAAAAGGCCACTTGAAATCTCCTTTGAATTTTTAGAATTTAGAAATCAATTTGTATTTATTTTGCAATTTGTCAACATTTACTGATTCAAAGTTTATGCAGTTTTGCAAAAAATACCATAGATTGCATAATATCCGTTTTCCATCCATTTTACAGTTCTCAAAAGGGTGTTTTGCTTACCAAACAGGCGTCTTCTATTTTGTATAAAGTATCTCAAGAAATGCGATTGTCAGTGAATCTATCAAGTATTTGAAATGGATGCAATTAAGAATCCACATTAATATAAAACAAACATAATTTATCAACCACAATGGATGTTTTATTGAAATGGCAAAAAGCTGTAATTTATTACTTATTTATGTACTGAATTTTTTAATTTAAAAATATACACACTATAAAATAATTGTTTCCACGTTGGAATTCTATCTGCCAAACGCTATTAAAATACCAAGCTCCCACACACCTTCCTCTGCTTCCACCCATACCAATCACCCGTATTAGGCAAATAATTATTTGTAACATAATCACTATACAAAAGATTAAAACCACTAGGACTAAACAAATTTGGGGCTGGGTACCCAAAACCACCGGTTAATGTGGGTAACGGGCATACGTCGAAATTGTTATAAAGATAACTCGCATTCCCATCCGAAAGAGTATTTTCCCAATTTCAATTACAAATACAAATCCACCAAGAAACATTCCAAGTACAAGTAACAGATACGGAATAATAATATTTCCTTTCATGCTCAGCGCTTCTGGTATATTATGTGTGGTGTATGTAAACCACCACATAGATTAAACAAATTATGTTAATTTGTGTTAGACGATAAGACTTGCTTTAGATTGATAAAACTTTGAACTGTCTGATATGAAATGTCTATGAAGACGAAATCTTGTGATTTCGCCTTCACTCTGCTTATGTCTTTCATTCAATAAAGATATACTAAATCTGACTGGTCTACACTCAGGCAAAGAACCATGCATTGATTTGACCCATGCAGCACCACATAATATTCATGATTGTAGTTCATAGTCCATGGCTCATCATAAGTAAATAACTAGAACACTACATTTTGGCGACGAGTGATTTTACCAGTGTAGTGACCAGTGAATCCTTTTCAGTAAACAGACAACTGAAAAAGGAAGAAAAAGACAGAAACTTGGGAAAACGTGAAGAAAACAGTCATTCTCACACCGCCCCAAGTCAAGTGAAACCATGAATGTATAAGTTTCTTTTTGGGGAACAAGAAGAAGACGATCCCGACGCAACTTTAAAAGTTGAAGAAAAGCCTGATCCTTATCTGCACGTCACGATGGGAACAATTGGTCAACTGAAACCTTTTGAGAACACCACCGACGATTTTGAAATCTGGCAAACTACGTTTGAGTCATTTCTCATAGCAAATGGAATTGACCAAAGCGATCCAGCAAACGCGAAAAGAGTCAGAGGGATCTTGTTATCATCCCTTGGCCTGCCAAACGTTAGTTTGCTAGCTAATCTGTTGTCTCCAGCAAAGCCAGAGTCAACAGCAGTGAACACAATTTTGGATACACTCCAGAAACATTTTAAACCAGCACCAAAAGCAATAGCAGAGCGGTTTAAATTCATGGGAAGGAAGCAGCAACCGGGAGAAACAGTTTCACAATTTCTTGCAGCCCTAAGGACCTTAGCAGCAAAGTGCCAATTTAAGGACTTGGAGGAAAGGCTACGAGACCAGTTTGTATTTGGGCTGATGAGTGAACAGGCACAGACGAACCTGTTCACAAAAGATGATACTATAACTTTGGCAGTCGTAAGTGTTATCGCTAGCAGTTGCACGAGAAGCAGCCGAAGCAGGAACCGCACTCATCCGAGCTGGACATCAGTCCGAAACTCCGAAGTCCGAAGGACAGCCAAGTTAACAAAGTGACCAGGAACACGCCCAAAAGTCCGTAAGCAACAGCAAGAGAAAAAGAGAGCAGAGTCAACGTCAGAATCCGAAGAAGATGAAGACAGTGAAAATGAACGACACAGCCACAGCAGCAATAAAGTGAAAAAGTGTACCCGATGTGGATACAGTAACCACTACGCCTCACGTTGCCAGAATAAAGACAGCATATGCAACAAGTGTGGAAAGAAGGGACACTTCGCTATAATGTGCAAGACAAAGCCAACTTCAGCTACAAAGGTAGTGAAATCGTCATGGTGCAATAGTGCAGCTTCCAAAGGGAAAAAGAAACCGGTGATTGTTAATGTGAAGTTGAATGGCAGAAAAGCGACAATTGAACTAGAAACTGGCTGTGATGATTCAATGTTATCAATAGGCGAATGGGAAAAGTTAGGAAAGCCAAAGATGCGAGAATCCGACTTGATGTTCATCACCTATTTGGAAAAAGAAACATTCTACCCACTGGGGGAAATAAAAGTACAACTTGAGTACAACGAGCAAAACGTGACAAGTTGGATTGCCGTTGTTGACCAAGGCAACTCACTGTTCGGAAAAGACATGCAGAGCAAGTTTAAGATGAACTGGAATCATGTAGATTTCCAACTGAAGAAAATGACTAGTGAAAAAGTTCGGCATTCTGGCATCAAGAACATCACATCATCAAGAAACAATCCACGCAGCAGCGACGAAGCAACAAGTTTTGTGCGCAAAGCTAGGAAGTGTGGTGATCGTGACACGAGTGGGCGTCAAGCCAGAAAGCGGCGCACCACCACGCTGGATATAGTGAGCCCCGATCGGAATAAGAATGTGATGGATGAACAGAGCAGGCGGAAAAGTAGCTACAACGTGAGAAAATTCCAGCCTGGCGACGCGGTGTGGGTAAAGATCTACACACGCAATCAAGACAAGTGGAAAAAGGGAGAGATAGCTGCAGAGATTGGTCCTGTGAGCTATCTGGTGAAGTACGGAGATAAGGAAATGCGTCGGCATGCCAAGCAGATTAGAGCAGCCGAACAACAGCAGCCTGAAGAAAATCCAGTGAACGATTTTCTGTTGGACGATAATGCTAATGAGGCGATAAGGCCTTCAACAGCAAGACAACCAACTCCACAAGCAGCAGCAGCTTCACCAACAAAGCAAGAAGACTCCCCACAACAGCAAGCAAGCCCAGTACAGCAACCAACGGTAGCCGTACCAGCATCACCAAAGTTAGAACTTCTGTTGCCAACAAACATAATAGAATGGTAACTCATCTTAATTTTGAAAATTTCTTTTAAACATAATAAAATCTTCTAAAGGGTTTGCTGGTAATCAAAATGATTGCAGATATACTGATTATTGCACTTATTCTGAAAATCAGTATAGCACTAAAGGCCGCACCATTCTACTATCGGAACGTTTGCAAAATTCCTGAACTACGAGACTTGTGCCAAACAAAAGACTATTTAAATTCTAACTTTGGAATTGGAAAACTTGCTGATAATTTCTTTGATACACTTGATCTGCAAAACAGATTTGTCATTGTAACAAATTTCAAAAATGCTGATATTGGAGAAGTAAGGCTTCCAGTTGTTATTCGGAATCCAAAATTCTTTACGAAACATAATAAATATTCTTTAAGACAATTTACTCTTGTCTGGATTCCAAACACTTTGACAGCTTGTAGGCACAATTGCACGGAAAATGACATTGTTTGTCCATCCTCCAAATTCCTACCGGAAAAGGTAGATCGACGCGACAGGCGATATTCCCGTTTACCTGATACAGATTTCTGCTTGCGTTACAACCTTGAAACAATATCAGCATCAACAAAGCCGTGGTCTGGTGAAGCCAGTATATTCCTGGACTTTCCCAGATACATGCAGACGTATGGAATCAAATACCAAAGTTTTGGAAACTTCAAATCAAATAGACAATGGACAGACAGACAACCACCACCAAACTCTCTAGCTTCTTTAAAGCTGCTTATTTCAAAAAGGCTTGAAATACCAACTTTAGCAAACTGGTTGAGATGTGATGAATCAAACTATTTTGAAAATCGATACAAGAAAATGTATGAAATATATCTATATCTAGAACTTTCTGAGCAAACTGGAAAAGTCATTCTTTCTCATTCAACCATATCAAAGATACAGCAAAGGCATAACAGCCATTCGAATAAAATGGCAAAATTTAAACCACTTTGATGCACAGGCATGGTCGCACATGGCTATTGGATCCATACCGTGGATGGGATTTTGGAAAAGTGGAAATTTGATGCCAGAACTTTCTGACCTATCCCGAGGATTAAAGCAATGCAAAAATAGAGAAAAACAACGTGGATTATATTCAAGCCAAGACAAAACCTTTTTTCATGGTGTATCATTATTGCTAATATTAGAAATTATTGGCAACGCTTCTTACCTCGTTGATGGCCACCTTATTTGTAATAAAGGAGAAACACATCGAGGTCGGAATCTTGTTTCGTTTGCAAACCCAACAATATTATATACGTCCAAATTGGGCAATGTACAACCAGACATTCTAATTAACAACCCATTGGGCAAACTACGTTTTGTAACATGTGGCATGAGAGGAAAAACTCCTTTGGAATTTAACAAACTAATCATGATCTACAGCCCAGTAGTCTGGATATCTATTCTGGTGGTAATAGTGGCAACTTCAACAATGCTAACTGTTATTAAACGCTACAACTTTGAAGCAGGTGTGAAGAAAGCTATTAATAATAGATCCAGTTGGTCAATTGGCGATCATGTTAAAAGTAAACCTGAATCATGGAATCCCATTTGGACGAAAATCAAGACCCGCTCAAAAGTTTCGATTCTTTCTATCGCAGATATTACTGAGCTGGATAGTACTGCACCATGTTTACAGAAGTTACATCATTAGATTCGGATTTGGAGGCCCACGACATGCGCTACCCTACACATGGCTGGACGAATTACTTCATGACAACTTCACCATATACACCAGAGCAGAACAAGTAATATGGTTTAAAGACGGCAAACCAAAAGGTGAAATGAAAGATCAACACAAGGCTTTGGATCTTGAATCGGAGATATCTATAATGTCTGAAGTTGGCGTCAGGGTGGAGCATGGTTGGAACATGGGAATGCTAATATATGTCACGACGTTGCACCCGCGTTCTCTTGATGTATATAAGCAAATGGCTGCGGATTTGCAACCACTCATGAAGACGCAAATGCATGGAAATATTGGAAATCCTAAAATGGCAGACATAACTACGGAAAAATATAAAAAACGAGAAATGCAAATGCTGCTGGATTCCGTTTAGATGTGCAATAGGACGGCACTGATTTTGCCAGACTTTCTAAGCCGACGCTATATCAGATATGGTAGGCAACGTGGATTACGTTTTACTTCACTTGGAGAGGAGAGATTTGGGCAAACTGATATTGGGATGGATTGGGTAGGGCATGGTACGCCCCAAATATCAATGAGAATCCAGAAACTGAAAGAATCTGGAATTTCAAGTTGGATGACAAAAGTGGATATGAATGAACCGGATTCAAATACATGGTTTCATAATGTAGTGTTCTGATCTTTTACTTATGATGAGCCATGGACTATGAACTACAATCATGAATATTTTGTGGTGCTGCATGGGTCAAATCAATGCATGGTTCTTTGCCTGAGTGTAGACCAGTCAGATTTAGTATATCTTTATTGAATGAAAGACATAAGCAGAGTGAAGGCGAAATCACAAGATTTCGTCTTCATAGACATTTCATATCAGACAGTTCAAGGTTTTATCAATCTAAAGCAAGTCTTATCGTCTAACACAAATTAACATAATTTGTTTAATCTATGTGGTGGTTTACATACACCACATTACCTTCCCTTCCCTACTTTGCTAACAATCGGAAAGAGAAAAAGCTAAGCTACATGTTTCATTTATGTTGCTCCGGCCCGACTGCCTTTGGAGCTCGCTTTAGCTACTTTGGGACTTTTACTCTTAGCTAGCATAGCTACTGCAAAATATATGGTAACTATTCAACTTGTTTTTATTTTGCCACTGCCAAAGTCTATTAAAGTATGTAGGAAGAAAAAATAGTCTATCAGGGTGTCACGCAAGAACTTTTTAAGTTGATGGATTAAGTGGTTAAGCTTTTTAATTGCAGGATTTATATTAAACGTAAAGAAGAAGCCAGCAACTATCCATCTCAAATAAGAAGGAATATGTACGTACAGAACAGCTATGAGCCAAACTAGGTTTGAAATTTAATACAAAGATCTTCAAGTGTATGCTGCATGGGGAAATGTGATAATTTATGGACTATGAGAAAGCAGTTTATCTGCTGGTTTATTAAGCTGTATTATCGAGGTACTTTAGAAAAATTGTTTGGTTGGTTGTTTGGCATTAGATAATTTGCGATCTCAAGTTTTATTTTGCTCACTATTTTGAATTAAGTCGAAACAATCTTTTATTTTACTAGCCAAAGAATTACACTTTTTTTCAAAATCATGAGGTTTTGCTGACAATTATGTCAACTGCATATAGAACTTACGCGATTTACGTATTACGTCGTAATAGCTAAAACCAGTTTTTCAATAGATCAAGTCCTTTTTCTCTAACTCAAAACCCTTCCACTGTTATTAGCTCACTGCTTCAGCAGAGGGGCTTATTGAGATGTAAGATTAAGTACGTAGTCCGCATGTCCGTCTACTCTATTATCTAGCTCTATCTTTTCTAATTCTATTTTGTCGTAATCAGTAGAATTCAAGCTAACCATCGGCGTAAGTAAAACTTGTTGTTTAGCACCAAAATCATCAAAGTTGCTATACTAATGCTTTTTCTAGATAATTTCCTGAAAAAATGTGTACCGTATTTTCCCAATCGCAGTCTCCTAAATAAGGCGCAGCTCCCAAATAAACGCAGCTGCGTTTAAGGGAAAAAAAGTTGTTCAAGCAAAATAAACGCAGCTCCCAAATAAACGCAGCCCTTTTTTGGGTTGCAAATTCTGACAAGTTTGAATTGTTGTTGTCAAACTATGAAATGGTACTCATTTTCCTAGTTTTATACATGCAAATTGTTAGTTTGAAGAGAAAGTAGGCAAATTTTGTAATAAAAATGATTCCCGGGAGCCGAATTTGTGTTGTTAGATGGCTACTTCTGTCACATTTTGACTAAAATTAAGCAATTTTTTCCTTCAATTTGGCAGTAAATTTTACTAAAATTTGATGTTTGGAAATAAACGCAGCTCTCAATTAATCGCAGCTCCCAAATAAACGCAGCTGCGTTTAGGGGTTCAATTTTTGCCGAAGCAAAATAAACGCAGCTGCGTTTAATTGGGAAAATACGGTATGCAATAAAAACAATAAAACAACACGTGCGGCTGTAAAATCTAATTTTACATTTTAAAAACTGACAGTTTACAACGTATGACTTAATTTACTTGATGCACTATTGCACTATTAGATTTTGAGTTACATTCCACACACAAAAACATTGAATTTAAATTAAATAAATTCCAAACTAAACATTCCAACTAATAAGAGTTTTACATATAAAACGTATTTAACACGGACTTTATTGGTATCAGGTTTTCTTTACACTTGCGGCATCCATCATAGATCTGAGACCATAGGTTGCTAAAATATCACACAAGGCAAATGGAATATTATGTATTATCTAACATTTTCTTGAATATAATTGCGTGGAAAAATGACACTTCATTAAATAGGATTTTGAGTTTTGCTTACCTAGAATCACAACGCCTAACAACACATTCACGGAAGCATATGAACCAGAAGACACACTTTTTACCACCCAGTATACCAGTGGTCCCAGTATAACAAATGCCCAACAAACAAAATTTAGTAGTACTGCCCAACTCTTCTGCGATTTCAAGAATAATTTAAAGTTTTGCGGAACTACTCCGGTTTGCAAATATTCGCCAATGTATCTATCCTTATCCTGAAATAGAGAGTAGAGCCACTTTGCCGATTCTTCCTCTTCCATTGGAACCTCATTAATTGGAAATTTCCTAATGAGCCATTTTACACCTGAACTTTTTCCATTCACAACATTTTTTATTGTGGGCTCAGACATGGTTGGATCACAACAAAAAGTGCAATCAAAAATGGTAGTAAACCCAGCATTTTTGTCTCGAAACTGGTTCAGTACGGAAAATCCTTTTGTTTTTGGTAATAGCATGTGTTTTAGTTCCGGCAATCCTTTTTCTTTAGCAATTTGTAAACTCTTCTGGTGTTTTTCGTGAGTAAATCGAGTACCCTCAGGACAAATGAGTACGTTCACAGGGTACGGGCTATTGGTGAAAGCATCCTTTTGCTGATTTTCCAGTCTGGACTTATCCTTTTGCCAGTTTCGATCCAGAAAAATATTTTCGTGGAGACGCCAACACCAGCCAAGAATAGGCACCTTGCTGAGCTCTCTTTTCATTAAAAATTTCTCCATTCCAAGAAAGCCCAAGTTGTAGTTTGCTGTGCAACAAATTGGAAAGTCGGTTTCAAAAGCATGGTTTCCGATGAGAATACTACTTGTAGAACAAGGAGATCTTGGATTGGCGTTTGGCTCAGAGTAAATTTCAACCTCACAATTTCCCCACCATTGCAGTAAAAAGACAAAATCTGGAAGCATAACATATTTCTAATAATGTACAATCTTTATCCAATGTAAATAAATCTGTCTATGAAACTTACGCAGATGAATAGTTTTATTCAGATAGAACTCTATACACCGGTAATTGTAAATACTAAATGGTCTTACAAGTATGAAGCATATTGCTTGTAAAATTGTTACCACTAGTGCTGATCCCAGACAAACTATGATAAATAAAATTTGGCTGAGAATAAACTGCTGTAGATTGACCATTTTGTTTTGTTTGATATACATAAGAAAGAGAATTAAAATTTGCGGCTAAAAATTTAGAATTATATTTATAATGATATTCAGAATAAAAATTGCAAAGAAACCACTGACACACAATTTGTTACTGCCTTAGCAGACAAAAACTTTTACTCCAACGTTTGTTCTGTGCATGAATACGAGTCAACAAGAGCATAGACAAAATTATTGATCATATTTTCATTAGTCTACTAAATGAAGATGATCCACTTTTGCATACACTATCGCATACTCTACATTATGTTCATGCATGTAAAATACTGCTATAATACTATACTATAATATATATAACTTTTTTTCTACGAAAACTGGTCGGACTCAGAATGTCACTTGTATTCATTTAAAAACCTGCACTGCACTAAGCAAATTCAGTTTTTCAAAACAGGTGGCAAGTATGAGCAGAAAATGTAAACAAAAAACAGGAGAGAAGACAACTTGAAAACATGCACAAAACCTTAGCACAGAACAAAATTGCATTAAAATGGAAAAAGTAGAAATGCTCCGGTTTCAAGTGTAGTTCATCACCAACATAATGTTGTGCACAAGTTAAAGTGAAGGGATTTAATGATGGTATCTTATAATTTCTGAGAGTATGGAGATCCGCAAAGTAGAGGAAATTTCAGTTCCAAAAAGAAAAAAATGAATTATGAATTGCTGAAACTGATTGGCATTTAGAAATGAGAACTTTTTGAAGCTCATAAAGAAGCGATGAAACAAAATTGTTTATTATTATTACCCCAAATAAAATTTCTATGTACTTTTGAATCCTATTTACACAGAAGAGCAAACCTTGAAAAGCTGGAAGGTTCTGTCCGCTAATTTTGCTGGTTGTGGTAGCGGACAACATACAACATAACCCTCAGTCGATAAAATAGAATTTGGCAGACGTAACTCTTTATTTTCGAAATGCAATACATGCCTATTAAAATTAGTTTGTTTTTTATACTTCTTACTGTTGACTGTTGAATAACAAACATATGGGAATTAATGATCGGAGTGATTGGTATCAAAAGATTTGAATTTACTGCATGCAATAAGCAAACCTCTGACCTAAACACTTCGTTATTTAAATGGATGAAAAAAGAGTTGTTAAAATAAATTGAGTTAAATTATCATAAATTAACCAACTTTTTTCTCACATTTGCAATAAATGTAGCTAATCGTGGGAGCATGAGCATTGTTTATATACCTTAAACTCTAACATTCGTTTCTGTGAATCGATTTCTTCATATAAGCCGGTTTCATAAATAGTATGCGTTTTTTTCATTTTGAATGCACTTTAGCATCAATATTGCCAATTCTACTTGTTTAATGCAAAAAATATAAATTGTAACCGAACAAAACTACGTAATTTTTTGTTGAAGGTGAATCAAATATTATGAAATCTACTTCCTCGTCTTAATCACGTTCTTCTTGTTACGTTACATCAACATTTATGTGTAAACTTGATTTACCGATTTGTCAAGGTCAAGGTGAGAAGAAAGCATGCAAGTGTTTTATGTTGTCACTTTGTCATCATGCTCAGCTTGCATCTTAAAAGCTGGGTGGCGAATGTGAATAAATAATTGTTTAAAAAATTCTTGGCATTTTATGGTCATTTTATGATATAATTTGTGTATAGGAACAACGAAGCAGTTGCCGTTGAAAACAAATTTTAAAAAGACAAAATATTTAAAATTCAGAGATGTGGTGATACATGGAATAATATTTTGCATTAAGGTAAAATATACTACCAAATTGTTCGTACCACTTGCAATACAAGCATTTTACTTCTAAATTAGAATACAATACAAAACAATGTTGCTACACAAATAAACTTTTTATTGTAAACCAACTGAAATTAAAGTACTATTGTCCAGCTGTTTTGACACTTGCCGCATCCATCATAAATTTAAGGCCATATGTTCCTAAAAATCAAACAATTTAATAGTTGTTATTATGTCTATGACACAATGCAAAATGTGATTTCCTTAAAAAATTCTTACCTAGAGTCACAATGACAATCAACACATTCAAATAAGCATAGGAACCAGAAAACAAACTTTTCAGTATCCAGTACACCAGAGGTCCTAATATAAATATTGCCCAGCAAATAAAATTTACAAGCGCTGCCCAACGCTTGTCGGCTTTCATGTAAATTTCAAAGTTTTTTGGAGCTTTCCTAGTTTTCAAATATTCGCCTATATATCTATCTTTATCTTGAAACAAGGCGTAGAGCCATTTTTCTGATTGTTCCTCATTTAATGGAATTTCATCAATTGAATATTCTTTCATGAACAATTTTACACTAGAACTTTCTCCATTCATAACATTCCTTATTGTTGGCGGAGGTCTGGTTGGATCACAGCAAAAAGTGCAATCCAAAATGGTAGTAAAACCCGCATTTTTGTCTCGATGCTGATTCAACATTGAAAATCCTTTCGGTCTGGGTAGCAGCAGGTGTTTATATTCAGGCAGTCCTTTTTCTCTTGCAATTTTTAGACTTTGTTGATATTTTTCTGTTGTAAATCGAGTACCCTCGGGAAACATTGGTACGTTGACAGGATACGGATTATCAGTAAATGCATGTTTGAGTTGCCTTTCAAGACTTGTTTTATCCGTTTGCCAGTTTCTGTCTAGAAAAATGTGTCCGTGGAGACGCCAATACCAACCAAGAATAGGTAAATTGCTGAGTTCTCTTTTCTTTAATATTCTCTCAATTCCAAGCAAGCCTATCTTATAAGCTGCGACGTTGTAAATGGGAAAATCTGTTTCAAAGCTATGATTAGCCATCAGAATACAATTTGTGGTACTCACTGCTTTGGGGTTGGTGTTTGGTGCAGTGTAAATTTCAAGATTACAGTTTCCCCACCATTGCATTAAGAACAAAAAATCTGTAAATATAAAAGGCTACATAAGCTTCAGCGCCTAAAATCTGGCATTTTCAATTTCAATTTTATATTAAATTCAGATATCTTACGGATATGCAGAGTCTTGTACAAGTAGAACCCTATACACCGATAAAAGTAAACACTAAATGGTCTCACAATTAAAAAGCATATTGCTTGTAAAATTGTTACAACAAGGGTTGTTCCAAGAAAAATAATGATCAGCAAAATTTGGCCTATCATTAGCTTTTTTAGGTTAGCTAGTTGAATACGCATTTTTTCGGTTTGATAGATTTTGACATATATATGTAATAGGGTCGGAGATAAAAATTTAGTAATGTTTCAAAAATATAAGTAAATTTCTAGAAATTTGCCAAATACAAGAAGTCTAGCTAAACAGTTTAGAATTGTGGCTACAAACTACAAATGAAATGCAATGTAGGAGAATTCGAGGATTTACACAATGTTTTATAATTTGCATTTCGTGTTAAGAAATTGTGCTCAAATTTAGAACTTTGTTTTCATTTCCTTGCAAGTGCTAACAAGCAATTTGGTCGGAGCAATCATATCTGGTTGTATATGTGAATTATCACTCTGGGAAACCGATTTTTTACAAAATGTTTCAAGACCTTAAATTTTAAACCAAATACAATATTAAACAATAAATGTGATAAATAAGGAAGTTGGTAGAGGAGCATCAGAAAGGTACTCAGCATTTCTCCCGTTTGTATTTAATAAATTGTTGCAAGGCATGAGAATACATTTTAAGCAATACAATCCCCAAAACATGAAATATTTTTTATAGAATATTTCATTTCATTATGAAGTTTGTATCGGCATTATTCATAATTTAATCTGAATTAGATTCAAAGAAACTCAGCAGTGTTAGATTCACTTTGATAATTATGATACGAGCAAAGTGCGGACTGAAGTGTTCGAAGTACCTATGCTAATGGACCACCGGTGAAATTCAAGAATTTGTTTCATTAATTTTTAAATACAATAATAAAATTAACATACTAAAATGTACGCATCATACAATAATAGCCGGGTTTAAAATGTTTTAACCTGATGAATGACAACAATTTCAATATATTGTATGGTATAAAATTGAATACAAGTAAACAAGCAGTAGCACTAATGACTTCCTGAGTAAATGTGCGTGTATACTTAATCGGCTTAAAATTGTAAATATATAATGCTCATATTCATAGCATATTATGTTAAATTTCTCAATTTATTTTCCCACATTATACCCACAGTGGGTAACCACTAACCACTACTCTTTTAAAGCAATCATAGTCCACCGTTTTTTGAAAAGAGCAAAGTTCAACATTCTGGATGCTTATATGCTGAACTCATTTCTGTCCGAATTTTATCATGAAAACTGGTTTTAAACCATAAAACCAGCTTTTAAGTAAAATATTCAAAACGTCAGTATATCAGGTTATTATCAATACCAATACCATTATTTCCTTGAAATATCCAAAAATAATTTTATATTCCCCAAATTTTAATACCATAAACGTCAGGTGCATGTTGTGTGCGTGAGACTGAGAAAAGTGATTGCATGCAACATTCAACTTGATTTCATGAACAAAACGCGTTGGGTCTGTGAAGTTCCGAGAAGCTAAACAAAGAGCTTTTTGCTCCAAAAAATCCTTTTCATTTTTGGGTGAATATGTTAGGTACGTCAAGTGTAAGGTAGCAAGTATACGCTTCAGTTCTACAAAAAATCTTTTGCTGGGACTTGAGTGTAGTATTATAAGCTTATTCTATTGATGTACCTAACAACTGCAAGCTTGCTACACTACACCCTTTTTCCTATAAGTGCGCAGCTTAGGATTACAGCATCATTTTATCACATGGGCAATAGTATTAAGTATTGTCGTGCCTTTGAGAATTTTCCGTCGTGCATAATACACACCCATGTATTCATGTATTTGGTGCATTTTTTTGTCCGGTAAATAAAAGAAAGTATTTTGGAGGCTAGATGGGTTGCCATTTTTATTCTTCTGCTGACCACGCTTCCCCAAGGTTCTCTAATTTAAGGGAGCTCTTGGGGAATAATTTAAGTTCAGTTATTATTTTTACTGGATCACTGAAAATCTAGTTGGATATAATATAAATTTCCACTTCATTTAAAAGAATTTTATTAAAACTTATTTTCTGTGGGATTCACTGAGTGGGTAAGAGCTGAATAAAAAATTAACCATTATAAATACAACTTCTAAGAAAATATCGTATGTGTTTTTTAATAAATCTAACTTTGTGGAATTTTTGTTTCTTGTTTTTACACAGGTCAACAAGTAAAACCAGCCAATCTTGATCTGATGAACCTAGGACCTACTGAAGGATGTTTGCAGTGCTTGGCAGGCTGAAGAAAACCATATCCCCATCGTCATCTCATCTCCATTTCGGGTTTGTGGACGGTATTTGCAGCGTAAAGACGCCAGGGGAGATCCAAAATATTCATCAGTATCTGTACTGTAATAACGGTAGTATTATTAAGAAATAGAACGAAAACGTCGTGAAATAGTTTATCATTTCAAGTCACAAAATATATTAGATGGGTGTAATTAGTGACCAAAATTGTCACAAAATGTATAACGACAGATATTTAAAGAAGTTTTGATAGTGAAAACTTTTACTGTTTTGAGGGCATAATGTAATTGTCCCAAAACCATTATTATGAAACCTAAATATTCTAATTTTTTGCCTGAGGCTTTTAATGAACCTCAGAAGTATAAGTTCGTGATCAGGAGTCTGGCTCGGGCCTGAGGTGAGATAGGTAGCCATAATGTAAATGGTCATACTTGGTGAAAGATTAAAAATTTTCAAGTCAATTTAACCATACAGTTTGTTCTCGCTGTTGAAAACGTTAGGATTTTTAAAATATCAGAAGATTTTTAAACATTGCCTGATTATTAGCAGTTTACAAATTCATTTATTTTTATAAAAATATTATGACTTGAGGTTAATACTGATACTCGGATCACAGGATCAAAAAACTACCAGAAAAAAGGAACAGAATCAGTAACTATGATAGTAACGATAAAAAATTGAACAGAGACTTAATGTAATAGTTTCTTGTATCATGACACAAAATATTCAAGATAGGTGTGATTAGGGACGAAAATCGTCGCCAATTAAGTGTATGTTTGTGTGAAAAGGCTCGGAGACTCTAGTAATTGTTATGTTAACTATTTTACCGTTTTGAGAATATAATGTAAATATTCCAAAACACTTATTTAATCTCAAAATTTTAACTGTTATTTGAGGTTTGTAATGAACCTCAGAAGTATAAGTTCGTGATCAGGAGTCTGACTCGGGCCTGAGGTGAGCCAAGTAGCCATAATGTAAATGGTTATTCTGGACAAGAGTATTTGTGAATCTTTCACTTTCCTTTAGAAAACAATTGGTCCTGTGACAAAAATCTTAAGTGCCCTGATTGAGCGCATTCTTTCTTATAATGTAAATAAGATTGAAATATTATTGCATAATTTTTTGCTTCGTGTCGCAGAAGTTTCATTGTTTCTAAATTTAAAATGAGCGTAGGAACTTCTACTCAAGTTTTATATCGTTGTGGCTAGTATTGAACCTGCATTAAAGGTCTTCCAATATTGACCACAGTCGCAATAAATTTGGGTTAAATTCTATTTTTGAAGTTACTGATTAATTTCCATTCTTGAAGTGTAATATGCGCAGATTTTTACTGAAGGAAAATATTCTTATAAACAGATTGATGTTATCATTTAAAAACTATACGTTATGGAAATTTATTTACAAATTAGTAAACATCAAACTTGTTTAAAAGACTTACAAAAGTAATAAAACCGTTCGAATATTTATGCATAAAACCATAATTTTTAAATTTTGGAACTCACTAATTTTAAACAGTCAACCTACTGATAGCAAAAATGCAGAACCGCTAGCGTACTTTCGACAAATTTTTACTGAATGGTGGCATTTTTAATAATTTTGACATAGAATTATATTTGTCTTGTTTATTCATTAGTTTTAATTCGCCTAAAAATTCATATATACATAGATTTTTCAATTACTCCTAAACACTGTGCATTCCTAAAATCAGCATGTAAAAAATAGCATAAAAATTTGGCAAATGTCGTGCTCATCCAAACACACCGGCATTTTTATTGGGGTATCTGAATATCTGGATTAGGTTCCAAAAAACAATGAAAGATTGAAGATGATTTAAAAACTGAAATGTTGCATGTCATTGGATCCAAAATCAAGACGGTCATTATGTAGCTATAAAAATGAGCTGTTATTTTATCAGATTGTAATTCTCCTGTTTATGTATTTTACGCACACACGTAAACAATAAAAAAGCCAAAGCAGTTATGACGTAGCGTCTACTATTGTCTCCATAAGCCATTTAATTCCACTTCATTAAACTTCCTTATTGCCTGGTTCAATCACCCAAACAATTTGTTCATAGCTTCATTTCATACCAACTTGGTCCAAAATGGACAGGCTACAAAATCTCGGAATTTTGCATTTTATTGCATTTGCCTATTTTGCCATAAGCGTATCCAGTTTAAATTTCTACGACAATTACCAGGATTATTACCAAGAGGAAAAAGAGTATCCCCATTATTTGGACGATGGCACTTTTGGCTCATTATCATCATCCTCATCCGAAGAAAATGGCACCAGCACCATCAAGCCAAACACCACTAGTAGTAGCTCAGAAGAAGACTCTCACCGAATTGTAAACGGTCGTCCCGCAAAACCCGGTGAAGTTCCCTACCAACTCTCCCTGCTTCTGGACAGGGAACACCATTGTGGCGCCAGTTTGGTAGTGTCACCAATATCCGGCATGCAATACGGGATCACTGCAGCACATTGTGTGACCAACGTCAACCGTGGGGGTATAATGGACCGTTATCCCCAAGAGTATCTAGTGGGCGGGGGAAGTGTAAATAGAAATGATGGCCAGTATTTGCCAGTGGCCCACATTATGGTACATGAAAACTGGAGAGCCGAGAATCATTTTGATATTGCGCTGCTATTTTTTCAAGGTCAGTTTCAATTAACCGACGAATTTTATCCGGTTGAGGTGAGCACGATAATAGACGAAGAAAGATTTCGGGAGATTTGGGTTAGTGGATGGGGAGTAACTTATGAAGGGGGTGAGGTTGCCCCAATTCACTTGCAAATTGTTAGGCTGCCAAGATTAAGAACAAGATATTGCAATAAGATATATCAGAGGTTGAGGAGAACTAGGGAAAATGTTGTGGATGTGGATCAGGTTTGTGCGGGGTATAACCGCGGGGGAAAGGATGCCTGTCAGGGAGATAGCGGTGGGCCGGCAGTGGCTAAGGATGGAAACAGGGGCAAGTATTTAGTGGGCATTGTCAGTTTTGGAGAAGGTATAAAAGTTTAAAAACTGAAACATGAAAAAGTTTTTCAAGTGGATTTTTAAAAGCTGGGCTATGATTTTTTATGCAAGGTTGTGCAAGACCTGGAGTTCCCGGAATTTTTACAAGAGTTTCATATTTTCACGACTGGATTGTAAATCATGTTGCGGAATATGAGAGGTATGGATTAAGACCGGGGCATAGAAAGAGACCAGGAGGACACAGTTTTACTCCTAGAAAGGAGGGTAAAAACGGTAGAAGCGATACTGAGGATGGGGATGAAAACGGAGATAATGAGGCGGGGAAAGAAGCGGCAGGAAAACCGGGGTCTACGGGAAAGCCGGGAACAACAACTGGGAAACCGGGTACAACGGCTAAGCCCGGCACAACAAAGAAACCGTAATCGGGAAGCATATTTTAGAAATCATGTAATTTTTAGAAACTTTATTCTAGTACATTTTTCTTTACCAAGCTATTTCTAAGATTTCATGTATTTGGTATCTTTTCTCATTAAATTTGGTTTGCATTGTTTTCCACAAAATTAATAGCGTCTATATCGCATTTATTGTAATGACGTATAGTCTATATTTCAGCACACTTCTAATAAAACATACAACACGTCATGCTCTTTTTATCTTAAGTCTATTCGTTGTCTACTTCCTTATGACAGTTCATTCTTTAGCTGATGAGCAAAACCCATTTTATTACAATGTGATCATTTTCTTAATTGAAAACAAAGTCTGCTGAACTGTAACATTGGAAAAATGGCAAACTCTTTTGTTTTCCATTTTGTGGGCTCCCTAATAGCTACACTATTTATTTTTGAAAATGCCCTAACATTTTACTACCCCGACCACTACCCCAATGGCGGTATTTATTATCCCATTCCGTGGTCATCAGAAAGCGAAAGTGAATCCATTTCTTCTGAAGAGGTGGAATCTAGTGAATCTGGTGAGGGTGGCAAAACCACAACAAAAGCTCCATTTGGGGCAAATAGCACTGAAAGTGGAAACGGAGCTACAGATACTAGTACTCCAGCACCAAGTGGAAATGGCACAGAAACCGGAAACGGGACAAACTCAAAAGAAAATAAGCGCAGTTTGAAAAAAGGTCGACCTGCTGAAGCCGGTGAAGCTCCCTACCAACTCAGTTTGTGGCTCGAGGAATCGGAGCATTTCACTTGTGGCGCAAGTTTGGTTGAAAGTGCGCATTCTGGAATGCAATTTGGAATTACGGCAGCTCACTGCCTAACCCTGGAAGATGGCTCCATTCCGCATTATCCGGAAGAGTATACGGTTAAAGGGGGAAATGTAAATTTGCACAAGGGACAAACCCTTCGCCTGGCACATTTTATGGTGCCCTCAAGCTGGAGAGGGAGAAATAAGTACGACATTGCCCTGCTATTCTTCCATGGGCAGTTTAAAACTGGTGATAACCTAAAACCTATCATGTTGCCGGAAAAGTCAAAGTTAGAGAATGCACAGGGCGTGCTGGTCACTGGATGGAGTGGCATGAGTGCGGATGCAAGGGACATACCTGATGACCTTCAAATTATGATGATTCCCAAAGTGAGCACGCGATGGTGCAATAACGTTTATATGAGTAGAACGCAGAGGGAAAAGGTGGCTGTGGGGGATAGTCAGTTTTGTGCGGGGTTTGGGAGACGGAGGAGTAAAGGTTGTCCGGGGGATAGTGGAGGGCCGGCGGTGGTGGAAAAGAAAGGCGAGAAGTTTTTGGTGGGCGTGGTCAGCTATGGCGATGGTCAGGTTTTTACAAATTATTTGGGAATTTTCAAGAAGAAAATGGTAAAATATTGGTTTGATTTGGATAGGATGTGCTAGACCAGACCTGCCCGGGGTTTATACAAGAGTTTATAAGTATATGGACTGGATACTGACAAATGTGGGCTGGTACGAGTTTGCAACGGGGGTGAAGGCTAAGAAGAAGAAGAAGGGAAATGGTACGGAGACGGCACATGGAAAGAATGAAACCGTAGATGGGGCAACCACTGAAAAGCCTGTCAGGGGTTAAAATGTTAAAAATAAAAAATAAGTATAAAATAAATAATTTAATAAAATTAGAAAAACACAATCCATGCAGATTTATTGGTTGTAACGATATTCTTTTGCTGAAAAGTAATTTTTAACGAAAAAAAATTGTTATTAAAAAGTGGATATTATTCAATTTTTGAATTCATTCATTCACATTCACATAATCAGTTTATAGCACTACATAATCGGGAGTATCTGTAAGAAAAAAACCCATAGTTACAGAAATACCCCTTGGTTATATGCGTAACAAAAGGACTTTTCTCCGGCCAAAAATACTAGTATTCCAAACAAAGCCATACTTGTTCTTCATATTCGGAATTTACACACATCAAAAGTTTTCAAGCATGTATAATGACATGAAATAACAAGTGAATTTCTTGCATAGTGCGAGTACGACTTTATAGATTTTTAGTACAAAAGTTATAATTGTTTGGATATCTAGATGATATATATTATATATTATATAATATACAAACCATAAACAGTTACTTACATATCTAGATTATACCTAGGGCTATAAACACTAATCCAAACACTTTTAAGTGATGAGGTTGCCGTACAATTATAATTTTCAATTTAAAACTATATAAAATATATTTTTGAACATAAAATATTTATTGTTTACGTTTTAAAATATACAGGACTTTTATTGACAAAGTTCATAGTTTTATGTATTTACAACTTTTTGTTATTCTTTGTGTTGTTCATTGTTTTGTGCTTATTGCAAACAGCCAATAATGGGTAGACTGAAACTGAATCGAGTTACTCAGCTTTCCAGTTTTTGTTACAATTAAACAAATTACCAGCATTACCCCGAACTTTCAAATAAGCCATTTACTGATAAATCCCTCTTATCCATTTTGTGCCCTTGAAGCGATTCACAGCAATTGCAGTTCTTAAATAGAACCAATTTTTGTTTTCTTTCAAACGTTTCTTTGAAATTCAAAGTTTAGATTGTGCGGGTAAGTAGGCAGAAACATCGTGTTTACGTTTTAGCTGTCGTATTAGTCTCATGTTCCAAAAATAGAATTACTGGTAGAATATATATTAACCGCCCACATTTATCACAATGCGTGTTTTACACAACATTAATACTAATACATCCACATTTTAGTTGGTAACAAATCCATCATTTATCTATTCGCAACGCAAAGAACCCTAAATTCTCTTAAATAAAAACGGCTGATACGAAACAATCAAGTTTTTAATAATATCTTACTTCCCTTCTTTGAGATGTTATTTAGGTATTGTCAGAAAATGTTATGTCAATGCCTTGAAAACTATTTATTCGTTTTAAAATGAAAACACACATACACTACTTTCTAAACAAACGTTATTTTAATGATATATCAACACACAAAAAATTGCACAAGCTTCAATTTAAGACAGTTCAATACAAGCAAGATTCAATTGAGGTGTGCAAACAAATTATGTCAGACATTGTTGTGATGTAACCTTAACAATACAATACAGATCATACACTCCACCATTATACAGACACAATGTATTGTACGGAAGTACAATAAAACCCTGCTTATAATAGGTAAATATCAGAATGACCGCCTTATAATTTCACAAAACAATCATAATGGGAACAGGTGGATAGTGGATACTTTAAATAATGTCAATAAAAATTTCTGAGCATATCAAGGTTGTGATGTTATTTGTCACATGTCGCCCTTGCTAGTAAAATCTCATTAACTCTTTCAGGACGTATTTCAGGTTTACTGCATTAGTAAAGTTATAATGTATTTATCGCAGTTACTTTTGACCATACTCTTTCTTCAAAACGCACGACTTGTCTACTCAGGTTTCATGTATCAAATTCGTCATGGAACACTAAAAGAACTACTAACTAATATTACCACCGGATTACCTGAAGTTGACCTACAAGCTATTGAAAAGTACAGCATGCCATCAGAAAGTTCAACGTTTACTACATTAGAATATTCTAAATTATTGAAACATCTAAGTACTGATTTTACTTTAAAACGCTGTTTAATTCACATAACAAGTTTTGATTGGCAACCCGTGCCACAGTTTGAATTACCCCTAATTTTACGAAGACTTTCTCCCGCTTTGTGGAGTCAGTATATGTACGGCAAATATTCAAATAGGCAAAGTGTTGTTTGGGTTCCTTGGAATCAATTTAAAAACAACTCATTTCTTAATTACTATAACTGTGGGTTCTCTTCCCACGTAGGAAATAATGCTCGGACCAACGCGTGCTACAAACTAGATATTTACAAATTTCCACTATTTGTGAAACCTCTGCTGTGCCAAGTTTTCATTACTGTATCGCCACCACAAATTATTTTCCAAGATGTTAAGTTATCAGCAAACCCAAACACAAACAAACGCGTACTCGGTATGATAGACTTTCTTATAGAATTTCCCAAAGTGTGGACATTTGAAAAAAGAAAATTTCTAAAAGCAACTGCTTTGGATGAAACTGTATTTGCCCTTTGGCCCACTTCTGCATCCCTGCCTATTGTAAATTTGTTGTTTTTAAAGGAAAATTATTTTAAAACAAACGAACACGCAATTTTGCAAAAATGGATAGGTTCGGCAGCAGCTTTTGTTTTCAATGAACCAAAAGTTTCAAAACAGATATTCTTTGTGTTTACAACGAACTTGTTTAAATCGAAGCCTGTATGTGGACAAGTGTATCCATGTTATAATTGTTTGGATAAATTATATAACAATCTTGGAGTCTTTCCGTGCCATACGTTTAGTAAGCGAGTTTTTACAAATGACCATAATAGTTATCCTGGTAAAACTAGCAGAATCAAATTTCGAATCGCTTACGAATCTTTGATAATGTCCACCTTTCATAACTTTCAGGAATCATTTGCCGACACCATGTACCATTTTGACTTATGTGCTAATATTTTAAATACTGGTGGCAAAATGTCTGATATGTTTAGAAAATATCATTCGATTAGCGAACAATTTGCTCATTCCACAGTACATTTATGGACATCCATATTCAAAAACTACAGTTACTACTCCCAAGAGTTTAACTATCTGTGCACCAACGGGTTTAAAACAAATCGACATGTTAACGATCTCAAAGTACTCATTGGTTTAAGAATATCATCAAAACTGAAATTACACGAAGTTCATATTCCACTTGCGCACAAGGTCAACCTAAAATCCGTAACATTTATAAGCTGTAGCGGTCTGTTAGAAAAAGACCCGCTTTCCTTTAAACAATTTTTAGGAGTTTTGGATATTTACACTTGGCTACTTATATTTGCATTTACTTTTGCTATTAGCTTATTTCTAAAAGTTTCTACAAAACGTTCCTGTTTTATCTCAGTGCCAAAAAATTTTGTGTTTATGTTAAGTAGCCTACTGGAACAGGAAGTATATCCAATTGTAGGAATTGAAACCAAATTAAAAGTTCTACTAGGCGTATATTTTACCACTGGTGTAGTGCTAACAAATGCTTATAAAAGTACAAACATTTACCAAATGACTGCACCAATTACCCAAAAATATTACGAAAATATTCAACAACTTCGTCAAAATAACTACAAAATTTTTAGCCGATCCTACAAACTATATTTAGATAAAGCATTGCTGAAAAACGAAAGTATATCCCTGTCAGAATTTTACACATTTTATCATGGGCATTTTTATGAGCACAAGAAATACAAATTTTTTGTAGAATCCGAAGTTCGTTGGATAGAAGAAACGCTTAAGATTGAAAATAGTTTAAAACTGCATGAAAACATGATGTTACAAAACTGGACCAGTCTGACTCCACTGGCAAGTGCAATATCCATTTTTAAAATTATAAGAAACCTGTTCAAAGAAGAAAAAAGTGCTAAAAGTTTAGATCAAACAAGTGTATCTAAAGCGTATTTAGATATGGAACAAGATGTACTTTTACAAATTTTAGGAAAATGTAACAAAACGGCAATAATCTTGCCGCTGTATCTATGTCACCACTTTGCTAAACAATTAAAGACTAAAGATGTTGCCATTGGAAAGCAAATATTTTATACGCCTTCAATAGCTTACTATATTACGGGATTAGTACCACCTCAAATAATTCAAAGAGTTAATGGAATGCATCAATCTGGAATTTGGAAATTTTATATGGATTTTATACAATGGAGTAGTACACATTTAGGAAAGATTATACCGGAAAGAATGCCAAAGCCGGTGAAAATTGAAGGGAATATTGCAGCGTTATTTATTACTTTGATTGGTGGTTGTGCTTTGGGTAAATTAGGTTTTGTGGTGGAAATTTGTAGGAGTAAATATAACAAAGTAAAGTAATGTACAATTATTTGCCGTTACAATGCGTAACCAATCTGTAAACTATACTGTAAAGTTTTTCTTGTTATCGCTAATGTCACTACATAATATGCTTGTCTGAACATTTTAATATGTATATATATTACGTTCTACCTTCCCAGCGCAGACATTTATGTCGGTAGCAACAACTTCCTTAAGATTTCGTTTGCATTATAACGGTTTAATTGGAAAAGCTTTAGGTTAAAAACCAATTAATGATTTCCAGAAGAACAAAGAAAAATTACATTTAAATCAATACTTAGCTATTAAAGTCGAAATAATCTACACGTGGAAACACTCATTAAACACTGTACTCAATTTTATGCATGTAATCAAAAGTAGCGCGTGCAAATAATTAAAGCTCCAAATTGCAGACAACAACATCAAAACTTATAAGGTTTTGGACCAGAAGTATTGACTTCATGATATCTATGAGCTCTAACGGTAGTATGTACCTTGAAATGCTGTCTGTTTTGTACGTCGTACTTTTCTCCCTAATTTGCTCAAAAGCAGCAACTGAAATAATTGAAAGTTCATTATTCATTACCCATCATAACGCCAACATTGGATACCTAGATACAGAAGAAATAATCACACTTGCGCGGTATCAAAGGCTATGGCAACAACAACCGATCCAGGCTTCGATAGATATAAACAATGACCTATCTAACCTACTAAAACATAAGCATTCCTGTTTTACAACAGTTACAAATTTTTACGGCGTCACCTTTAAGCCTGTAACTTATCCAATTGTTTTACGCAGATTAACTGTAATGTTTTTTCTACAGTTAGTTCAGTCTGTTACTTCTACAAAGCTTCTATATCGTGCAAGGTGGGCGTTTTCAAACTATAATTCATCACTCAACTGTAACAAAAAACTAAACGCGTTTCAAAACGTTAACAACAGCTGTTCAGTAGCAAAAACATTCCATGCAGAAGAATTTACACGCGGAGAAACATTTGCTGGATTCAATTTTCTTAAAATTAGCAGTTCATCTAAACCTTGGAGTTGTGAGCTAAACGTAGGAATATATCCACCAGACTTTGTTTTACTTCCTGAATCTGTTTTCTTGTTTGACGACATAATTTATCCCGGCACTTGGTACAATCGTTATACAAAGGAGCTACGATATTTTTGGCCAAATTCGATACGCGTGAAAACATTGTTATTTCTGGAAGAAGGAAAACTAGCTAACACAAATTCGTATCACCTATCTAATCAACTGCTTGGAGCGCAAAAGTACTTTAAATTATTGCAAGGTACTATTTATGTTCGTCAAATATCACTAAATGGTCAATTGTCAACTTTTACCGTGCTCCCTAACACAGCTTTTAATTTATCGGCAACGTCGTCATACTTTACCTATGAAACTGACAGAACTACAAAGGTTTTCCATAGCAGTCTTTGTCCCACTTCATCGAATCCCTACAAAAATTTGCACAGATACCACGTAGCAGCTAATAAGCGTGTACTAGGCGTTTATACCCGAGTTCTCTTATCCGTTTTTGGCAACCTAAGCTTTACTCCAACCAAACATTCAGTTTGTAAGGAAGGTAAATTTGTTTCCGTGGAAAACACGTCGTTTACTAGAAGTGTGCTAACCGTATATTTCGGTACGGTGAAAGGTGCACAACCAAGCATTAAGTTTGCAACACCAATTTTAATTCCTCAAAAATTCAACGAATTACAATTTGTGAGTTGTGGTAGACCTCAGTCTACTGGATTGGTTTATTGGGAACTTACCAGTGCGTTCAGCAAGCCCGTTTGGGTTTGTGTTGCTGGTGTCATTTTGGGTGTCGCTTTTATAATGCATCATGTAAAAAGCGGTTTGTTTGGTGGCTGGATGCAAGCTATATTTAAGGTGTTTGTTGAGCAAGGCGATCCCTATGCCAGAGGTTTTTTTTAAAAGACGTACCAGTATTGTTTGCGCCTCTTTACTTTTATCAGGAATAGTAATAAGCAACTCGTACAAAAACGTAAACGTTTACAACGTGATTGCTCCAAGAAATCCAATTCCGTACACACATTTCCAACAGCTAGTCCATGAAAACTTTACAATGTACACGTCTGTTCACACTATTTCACTACCTTTCTTGGTGTCCGACACCTATCAAACAACATTGGAAAGTGTGTACAAATTTCTGAAATTTAGAGTTTGGACAAAACAACATACATTGGAATTCAATTACGTTTACGGGAACGAAACTTGGCAAAACTCTTCCAAAATCCGAACAATTGATATGATGTTATCAGATGTTGCTCAATATTTTATGGAAGCTAAAGCCAACGATTCTGTATTAGCTCAATTATATAATCTCACTAGACTGCTGCCTTCTACCAGTGAGCATTTTCAAAAAGCGAAGAAAATTTATTCTGCAAGTGAAATATTAACCACCTTTCAAAATTGGCAAATTAATGAATCTTTAGAACTATTGTCAAAATGCAATGGTGTAGCAGCTATTTTCCCTTTGTATTCAAGTGTTCAATTATACAAAACGCTGCTTCGGCAAGAACATACAAATTTGTACCTGGGTACCGAGAGACGCTTTCAATCTCACCAGTTTATAAGGCTTAATGGATTATGGCCTTCGGGTGTTGTTAGGCATTTGACACTTATACTAGGGGAAACTGGAATTTGGAAAAGGTGGACAGACATTTTAATGAGTAAAGCAAACTTTAATCAAAAGAATGCATTCAATGATCAAGGAGTAAGGGCTCCATCAATGGGCGGAAACATTCTAGTAATATTTACGTTACTGTTTATAGGGTTGTTGTTTGGAGTTTTAGTATGTATTTGTGAATCCAGGAAGATAATCTTGAAACATGTAAACATAACCCATTTACGGATTCGTTTACCACAAGCAAAACGTTGGATAACAGTTACTCGAGTGATATATGCATGCAGGTTTCATCACGTGTGGAGGTTGATGAAGCTATCGTTTACAAATTTTTGATCAAATCAAATCAAAATTGGACTTTTATTTGTTTTAATACTTCGGTGACAATACAGGCTTACAAATGGTGATATGTTGTAGTAAAAATATTTACTTTATCCAAACTAACAATTCACTAAAATGGTAATGTAGCATAATTTGTCATTTCTAATTTAATAGCATTTTCTTAATTTTCGAAAATATAAATCATATATCTTTAGACATTTGAAATAGCAGTTCCAAAAGTCAATAGCACGATGGTTTATCGATTTTCCATGTGCTTTGTAATTACAGATTGCGGCACTTGCGCTGTTTCTGTCAGCTTTATGAATGTACAAATAAAATAATACAATATGTTGCTTTTAAAGCAGGCAATCTGTTTATCTTAACCTATCTTACTCTCAAATCCTAAAAAGCATGCTCATGTGTAAATTACGCTCTTAAGATAGTTAACCACATTCCAAAATTTTCCAGTAGTTTGAAGTTTACGACATATTTCCACAATAACCAGGAGCAATCCTACACAGTAGCCTAATGCAGGTATAAAGCAGAGCTTCTTTATATCCCCTTTGTAAGAATCAGCTCGGTTTGCAGGCGGAACTCTGATTTGCAAGTACGTTTCTGTAGGCCATAGAGAAGTCATCAGCGACTTATAATATTTTTCCCACCAAACTACAAAACCTGCCTCAGTGAAATATTTGGCCCTTAACAAAAATGCAATTGGAGTTGGTCCAATGAATCTATAACCATGTAACATTTGATACAAAGAATCCTTGACAATGTAAGCAGGATAACCATTCATTTGAAGCTCACGCAGCAGTTGTATAGCTCTGTTATCATTTAGAACTACAGCAGATCGCTCACAATTTGTCATGTGTTTGGGAACCAGCTTTGCTACCGTTTCATCAAATGATGTCAGGTCCCTAATTTTGGGCCAGTCTGGAAATATTTCGGTTCTTTTTAAATACATGCGGGTTCTCGAATCAAGGGTCATATCGGAAAGCCTTTTCCACTTGTTTCTATGTATATTAAGAAACAGCCAAAAATGCGATACAATTGGAAATGCTTCATGTCCATTTTCCTGATGATAATCTCTATTGCCTGCCATCAGGTCTTTGATATGTTCCTTGGGTACTTCTCTTGGAACAGAATAGATTTTGAAGTTGTTGATTAGCAACCGTTTCCAGGTGTCAAAAGGAATACTGGCCAGCGGTGCAGTTAGGTCTGCTATTGAATCGCCCTTGAATTCTTCCGCAAGGATCCATAGAACAATTGGCATCAATGCTACACATTTTCGAATGCTTTTCTTTTTCCAGAAGCTGTGTACTTGATCAATAAGCAAAAGAAGCATGGCCGTACAACTTGTTAATATATTTTGAATGTAGATCCTAAATGAGTATTTGTTTTCAATATTTGTCAAATTTTCCGAAAGTAAGGTTATATGCGAGACAGACAAAATTCCAAATACCAAACTTATCCAAATGTACTGATCAAAGGGATCAACAATTGTAGTAAGGCCTTGAGTCCACAATTGCTTTTCTAAGTGACAGCTGACAAGCTGTAAGCGCGATGATCTAAAGACCAACGAGGTCTGCTGAAAGCCTGCCATTTGTGTTTTGGCCGTTGCAAGGAACCAGTTTGTAAGATGTTTATTGCGCAAGTGATCTATTGGGCCGCATATGTTAATGCCATAAATGTCAAATATTTTATTCTGATGGTATTGGATGTGGGTGGACCGAGTGACATTTTCAGAAAAGATTGCGGAAGCATACACGATATCCAACAAACCCGTGAATTGGTCTCGCGTAAAAGATTTATAGTAACGTAGATATTTTAGAACTTGAAGCCTTCCCAAACGCTCATTGTGCCATTCGGTATAATCATCATCTCTCATGGAAATGTAATACAAAATCGGCAAACGTATTACATTCTTGAGTTGAGTTTGACTTGCAACACTCAAAGCTTTGTTGTATTCTACAAGACTTGTTGGTGAACAAGTATGGCAGAAAAAACAAACAAAAAACGCTGACATTATTTTGATATTTTTTGTTTCAATAACAGTTGATGACTGGCTAACTTTCCAAACAAGAAACCGTCTGTAAAACGCAGAAAGGTTGTTCGAGTAGAACATGGCATTGGTCCACGCAATGTAAGTTATATCTCTGTACATTACTCGAGTGGAAATTGAGTTGATTAAAATATAGTATTGTGGTTCTGTTAGGACAGATGCGGACAGAAAATGATTAGTTGATATTCTATCGAAGTAATAGTGATACGGTTCCTTCAAGGTGTATCCGTACTGTCTTCCATTCCTGTACATTATAGGTTGTTCGGAAATTTTAGGAGGCAACAAATAAAGTACCACTTTACAATTGGCCCGCTTTCTGTTAGTTATCCTACGGTTTTCTAGACTGCTCAGATAGAGCAAATCTTTTCTGCTGTGTTTGTAATTCCATGATATGTTGTTGTGCAATTCAATTGGGTAGAGCGTATCAACGTTATCTTGCGATAAATATCTTAGAAGCACGCGCGGGTTTTGTAAATTCGAGCTGATGTGAATGCCTTTAAAATTTATTATGAACGTATTACAGTTTGACAATTCTTCTAGCAACTGTTTTAAATTGTCAGTTGTTGCGTATTCCTCTGACAGGGCTTGAACAATCAAGATGCCTAACCCTAAAAATATAATCATAGTTTCCTCCATTTTGGCTGTTCCGTGTGTATTGCTTGAGCACTGGCCTTCTTTAGATATGTAGCGTACGTACTTTAACAAATTTTAACTTACTATAATGTGGCTATACAATCCATAAAGTACTGATTATTAGCACTGTTCTAACTTACCACTTGATTAACCTGAACTTGAAAGCTTTTTATTGATTAGTATTCTAGCTGGCAATGTAAAGTGAAATAAATTGAAGCAAATAACAAAGTTCTAAATACAATTTAAACACTGGTTTTATTTGCAGGAAAATCGATTTGTGTTTGTCTGTGGTTAGCATTTGAGCTAAACGGTTTGTTTTAAAGAAGTTTTGTCTCAGGAAATTAGTCTTCCAACATTAGTGATTGGTTTGATATATTATAAGTCTTCTAATTATAAATTTTGTATATTGATTGATTGGGCAATTCTATTTTTGAGTAAGTTAACTAGTAACAAGTACTAAAACCAAAAATTTACTTGCAGCTTTCCTTAAAAGTTTTCGGAAAACTGTTTCCAAAGTAATGCCATATATTAGGATCATATAAAAGCGTCTCATGAAAGTACCACGCAAGTGTCAATATTTTGCAAACCCACAATACACTAGAAGGGCCAATACTTTTTAGTTAAATAGAGCCAATACTGTCAAAATAGCATCCGTACTTTTGCAAAGGTACATTGCAAGTCGCGTGTTTTAAACCAAGCGAAGCCGTGTACAAATAAAATTTAAAAACATTTTAATATTTTATGGAAAACTTCTAAATTAATTAAAATAAATGTATTGTATGCTACAACAAATATGATATATTATAGTTGTCGGCATACACACGTTGTAGAGTGTAGCTTATAAGATTGATGAAATTGGTATTATTTCATTGGAGGTTATGATGTTTTCGAACCAACTAGCTCTGTTTACTACACGCTACAACCATAGTGCAATGTTAAGATGAAGAGTTTTGGATTTATGAGAATCAATATACACGGTTTGCCGAAAAATAAACTTAAACTTGACACAATAGTAGAGTTTAATTGCTACTAGATAAACTGTTTTTATTCTAACTGAAGAATAAATAGGATATTGACAATGAAAAATCTACGATAACTTTTAACTAGATTACTCTATTTTGTTAGGTGAGATCTCTACCTTGACAATAATTGTAATTACTTTCTAGTTACGTAATAAATGGACAAAACAGCTAAATCTACGTTTGGTACAATTTAAAATACCTCTCGAACCTGGGATAACACACGCTATATTTTTAATATTCCCGTTCCCTTTTATTCTTAAAGGAATCGTGGATTAAGGGCGTGTCCCAAACTATTAAATAAAAGTTCTTAAACCAATATTACTATTTACTAATAAAAAGTTCTTAAAACACTCGTTGTACCTACAATACTTTAATTTAAATATTAAATAATTTTCCTAATCATGTAGCAGCAATAGTGGCTATAATGTGTCATAATAAGCCAAGTTTTATGATTCCCAGTTTAGAAACTTCTCGTTTCACTCCGTAAGATGAGCGTAGGCTTTATCGTCCGGGTAACCCCGATTGTATTACTCTACCCCAAAAACCCTCCCAAAAATACTCAATAGCCACTACTGCTTAACACACACAATATTATACACCCACAAGACAAAACAATCAAACTCACTCAAGTATTATTTATTATTTATACTTTATTTTAGTGACTCAATGCCTCTAAATAACCTAAATCCCAGGAATTGGAGGTGATGTGGGTGGAAGTGTGAACTCTCAAGCACAAGCTATATTTTCTTTTGAATAATTATAAACAGAATAATTATAAGCATTATATTAGATCCAGAGCCAATGATATCCAGGGGGCTATATCCAGACCACTATTCCGGTTGATATTGTTGGGTCGTTTTTGAATATAGATGGCTTCTTTGAAGGTTCTTTGGAACCATCTCGTTTCATAATTGAAAATTGCTGTAGTGCTATCAGAGTCAGTCTGTAGGTACTTGGGTACTGGACTTTTGAAACGCATGTATTTTACCGGAAAACATTCTCCTTTTCTTTGCTGCTTCTTCCTCACCTAGAGTGCACACTTTTTAATATTCACGCATATGAATATTATGACCTTTTTGAAAAGACTATTTAGTCTTTACAACGTGAAATTCCTTTACAAATATAAGCTATAATATTATATATTTTGCATATACAGTCAGGGTACTATTACGGTATGTAGCTTTATTTACCCAATAAAAACGGCAACTCTGTGTAAGATTAGAATTGGAAGTTAATCCTGAAGAGAAAAATGCAGATTCAAGCATTGAATTCAGTTTTATCATCATTAACAATAAATGTTAGTTCTCATAACTTAGAATTCTACTTAACAACTTTTAATACAAGCATTACAAGGAAATAAAAAGCTTAACATTTGATATTAGAACAAACCAAAATGTTTTATCTCTATTTTATATTATCTTCTCCCGATGGCACTAAACGTTGTATTTATTTATGTTAAAATGTTAAACAGGCTTAATCTTTTCTAAGGAAGGCTTTTCTTGTGTATAATTTTCTTGAAGAACACGCTTATCTAAGGAACTCTTTAGTGAAATATTCCAACTTCCTATTAGTTACTACTGATTTTAATTTTGGACAACATAAGTGGTATAATCACTTACCTGATCTTACATTAGACAACAAAACTGAATTTTGTTAGAAAATGTAGTAATTTGTAACAGATTAAAATTTCATTATATTTATTTCGGTTTATTTGCGTAATTGGCATTATACTAGGCGCTTTGTGTGTTTCATAAAACCTGCTACATGTTGACCTAAATCTTAATATCTAATGTTTGAAACCGATGCAAAACTGATCAAGTTTGTAGATTGTTTTTGCAAATATATCAAAGCTTTGCCCTATTGTTTTACACAATGACACTATCATTTAATATATTATTATATATATCGTTGGTATTCCTACTAGACACCACTAGTACTTTTCATGTGCTTGGCTCTCAAATCAACCCCAAAACATTTAGAAGTCTCATGTTACCACCAGGGTGTCTATTGGACGACTACAACTGAAGAATCCAATTAATTTAATGGTTGTACTTTTAACCATACTTAATTATTTTAATTTTTAAATTAGGGCAGGTAAGAGACACGCCTGTTTGCTACATAATGCTACATAAATTAAATTTTGTTTTTCTAACGTGAAATACTCACAGGCACACCTGCGATGGTTTGAATAAGCAAGCTATAAAAAACTTGATATTTGCAAAGCAAAACTATCGCATTGTTTGTAAACTTTTTGACAATCTGCACAGAAGAATACTTCTAAAAAGGTTGCGACTTACCAATTCCTCCTTAAGTTTCAACTTAAATACATTTAAAACGTATTTTTTTTAAATAAATCTTTGGATTTCACATATGGCTAAAAGTGTTAGCCAACAGTACCATTAGGTCAGCACATTTATCATCAAAATGGTTTCTCTTCTTATACACTTGCAAATATTTTCATTTTACATTCTGCAAACTGGCGCATCCAAGCCTGACACATCCATTGGTGGTGGTGTCATGCAAAAACTGGTACTGTTTTCCGACTGTGTTGTAAGCTTATTCAATTTTGCCGGACTTGATATCAACTTAGCAGAATTAGGAACCCCGGTTTTCCTAACAAGATATTTTTCCACTCACTCAAGTAAATTCATTCTTCCATATGAATTGTACGGTTCGAACCATAGTGTATTGACTAAATTTGAAAAGGATGGTCGTGGCAAACTATTTATCACTCATGCCAACTACCGTGATAATGTGGCAACCAAAGTTTTCCGTGTTTGTCATGCGGATATGTACTTGTATCCACCTGATCGCAAAAGCACAAACATGTACAAGATTTATGGGAATGGCAAATTACGTTTTAAACTTCCTCACGTGTTGGAATATTTCCACTATTATAAAGAAATCATATGGAAACGCTATATCGTACAGACTTTACCACAGTACTCCGTAATTGTTGCGCACACAATATTTCAAAACAAATTTATTGCTAAAGAAGTGCCAACGTGGATAGAGTCTTTACATTTAAGTCCAGTTTTTGTTCGTCCCCATCAAAATGTGCTATTTATTGAAACCATATACTCCGTGAAAATATACTTTCATTGTAAACTTTGTCACACTTGCTACAATGCATATCTTCAGCCAGTCAGCAGTTTGTATGTAACCAGACTCAAAATTAATGAATATATTTCTACAATCCATAAAGCAAATTCGTATCAAGTGAAAGTTGTGTATGGTGGTGACACTCCAATGCATACCATAAACCCAACAAATTATAAACATTTCAGAAGAGTAATCCAGAATATCATGAAACATGATTTGACCAAACTCATGAATCTTCCAACTCTATTTGTTGGTCACTTAGTTTCATCCTTACTGCCTGTAAATACAACACTGTCATTTTCCATGTACTATAAAGACACATATGGTCAAAAAACTATGAATACTTTAAGCTGTCCTTTTGGAAAAACATTGTCTTCAAACCTACGCCCGACGTTGCACCGATTTACGAATTTAAATATAGCAGAGTTTTCTGACGTGGCATTAATAATGTACAGTGAAAGACTCAGATTTGTTGCATGCCACTATGAACGGCAAACCTGGATATCGTCTGCAGGGGAGCTTGTGTATGCTTTTGATATTGTCACTTGGCTACTTTTAGCATTTGCAATTCTAGTGCTTTCTCTTGTGATCAGTAAATCTTTAATAACAGTTAATAACTTGAAAAGCTTCATCATATCATCCTGTTCCATTGCCTTTAAGCTGCTTGCAGCATTGATTGAACAAAGCTTGAGCTCATTCAGTGCACCTTTGACAAAAGAGAAATATTTCTTAAGATATGCTGCGTTTTCCGTTCCATTAATGTTTTCACTGTTAAGCAATAAATACAAGGGTGATAATATTACCAGACTTACTGTACAAGCACCGCTGGTTCCGTTTGAAAGGTTTACTGACCTACTCTCATACAACTTTACAATTTATATATTGCCTAGAAAAATGGTGAGTACAGACTACAAAGAGTTACTTGACAAAAGTGTTAGATCTAATTTGACGGTCGAATATTACCAAGAAAGCTCTCACGAAGCATTTCCAGTTGTATCAGAATTGTGGTATCAAATAATGCTACGATGGGAATGGTGGTATAGGATAATTGATATGATGGATCGCCTGTCAGAAAAATCCAAGCTGTTTGTGAATAGCTCACAGTTATTCCCCAATTGGAAAAATTTTATAAACTGTTTAAACGAGGGTTACATTGATGACTTTCGGAAACTTGTCGTTCCATATTTGGAAAATTGCAACAAGGCTAGCGTGATTCTGGATGAAAACATAGCTAGAGTTGTATATGCTAATATGAGTGGAGCAACACGACCAGTTTATTTTGGAAAAGACATAATTAACGAACATTTAAAAGGCTACATCTTGTTTGGTCAGCATACAAAGTTTGCACATGAACGAATACATCGCTTCTTTGAAAACGGTGTGACTGCATGGTGGCAAAAGTTTATTAAATTTGCACTGGTCCAAATAACAAGGTCTCGTAAGCATAAAAACAATGGATACAATAATGATGATTTGAAACAAAAAGAAAAAGCGGGAATATTAGTTTTGTGTTTTATTCCGGGAACCGGACTCTGCTTAGCATTCCTAGTTTTTGCTTTACTAGAATGTGACTTGCTCAAACACAGCCTAAGGATAATTGCTGCCATGCCTAAACGCTGCTTACGGCTAATTAGTTATGTTTTTAAAATATTTGGTAAGTCTTTAAACTGGTTAATTGGTTTAAGCCTTTAAATGAATCATTCTTTAATTGTGTCGCACTTTCAGAATTCCGTTGTAACTCGGTGGTTCCGATTTCGACTCAACACGATATTGCAGCGTCTGGTGACTCCAATAATGAGCACTTGCCATATCTTAAGAAGCGAATTGCGCAACTTGAGAAGCAAATCAGGGTACTTCAGAAAACAGTTGAACGTTACGAACAAGAAAGATTAGAGACACGAAATGCTGAAATTCCTACAGAATCAAATATTGCCAAGGTTCCACTTGTTGACACCATTGAGGAAGTGATATAACTGCAGAAGAAGTAAATAGGAGGTTCTTTAACTGGAATTTCTTGTGTAAGTTATTCGACATATTGTCTGTAGAAGCCCAATATCATTTTAATCATTGTCTGTATGTAGTTGAGCTAGATGGTTTCGTATTCCTGTGGTTATAGAATATTAAATTTGTAACCTGTAATCAATCCAAACTTTCTTAAAATAAATAGATATAAAGTTAGATATAGAGTTGGATATGTAGAACTTTTAAACCAAACGTGTGGAATTTTAATGCAATGAGAAGGGTAGCAGCATATTCACTATTAAATAGAGTTGCAAATACCAGCAATATCATTATCAATAGTTATCCAACCTGACCGACATCTTCCATAGGTGGCTGAGGTGTACATGACTAGATAAGTTCATTTTATCTGATTAATTGGTTGTCACTAACATTATTTTTGTTTAGAAAGAAATTGTAAATACATATATATATTGTGTTTGACTATGTAGGGATACTATCGGAACCAAATTCATCCAGCAAGCACAACCAACAGACGCTAAAATGACATCGAAAAAGAATGTATTCGCTTGACTAATGAAGCAAAATTCAATCAAAAGCCCATGTACCAAACAAAAAACTTAATCCTGAAATATAGTATTCACTTGACTCACGAAGCAAAATTCAAATAAAATGTCATGTGCCAGACAAAAGTTATGTAATAAAGGTAGTTTGTTCTTGACTTAAGAAGCAAAATTCAAACACAAACCAACCAAATCTCATGTGCCAGACACAAATTTTGTAGAAGAAAAACAACATTCTACTGTAGTGAGGAAGTCATTGTTACGTTTGACTGTTTGACCTCTAATTAACCTTTGACCCCTTTGACCGAACGACATGAAACTTTGCGAGGAGGTTTGCCTGATTGTTGCATACGGTGGTGCCAAGGTTCAATGAAATCGGTATAATCGTTACGGAAATATCGCATGGACAGACGACTTGCGCCAAATTAATAAGTAGCTTTCGCTACTTAATAATAGCAGGCAACATGCCCACATGTAGCAAAGTAGCGAAAGCAGGTGTAATTTATTGCTGATGTAGACTAACTTTTGACCCTTTTGACCTAATGACATCAAAAAGCAGTATTCACTTGACAAATGAAGCAAAATTCAACTAAAAACTCATGTGCCAGACAAAATTTTTAATCCCGAAATGAAGTATCCAATTAAATAATGAGGCAAAATTCAACCAAAATCTCTGTGCCAGACAAAAATTCTCTTGAAGAAAAGCAGCATTCTATGGTAGTAGTCATTGTGATGCTTGACCTCTGATAACCTTTGACCTCTTTGACCAAATGGCATGAAATTTTGCATGGATGTCCGCCTTATCGTGTCACATACATGTGTAAAGTTTAATCCGGAAATGTAATTATCACTTGACTCAAGAAGCAAAATTCAACCAAAATCTCACGTGCCAGACAAGAATTCTGTAGAAGAAAAGCAACATTCTGAAATGTAGTATCCAATTAAATAATGAGGCAAAATTCAACCAAAATCTCACGTGCCAGACAAGAATTCTGTAGAAGAAAAGCAACATTCTGAAATGTAGTATCCAATTAAATAATGAGGCAAAATTCAACCAAAATCTCTGTGCCAGCAGCGTGCCAGAAATTCGTATTTACAATTACCGTGACGATCACATCCCTTACAAGTCATCCACATTGCTCCAGGAGCAACTCCAATAGGTGGACCGTTTTCTCCTTTGGTGCCCCCGGCCATTACGCTCATGCAGGCGGTACCATGTCCTTGGTCGTCATAAGGTTTAGTTTGGTTTTTGCCCCATCGTACCAGCCGTAGGCACCACGATAATTGTCTCGGGTCATACCGAGCGTGTGGTTGACTCCGGTGTCAATATTGGCAACAATTATACCTTCTCCTTTGCTTCCATTCATTTCCGCCCAAGCCTCAGCAAGTTGGATTAGAGGCATGTTCCAAAAGTCGTCCGGCGGATTTTCTAATTTTTTCTCTTCAATGCTTGGAATTGAGTAGATGGGTTCTGCCACAATTTTGGACACTTGAGAATCTCCAGCGACTGTTTGAACAGTGGAAAGATCTGCTTCCATGATAAGTAAAGTATTTCCTATCCAAAATTTTGTATACTCTTTAAATTCTATTCCGCTACTTCTGGTGGATAGCATGTGTAGAACTCCTTGTTGACTTTCATCTGCATTTTTCTCTAATTCAACCTTTAGTGCGCGCTCCACGGGAATCATGACGGAACGTTTTAGTTCTGTCTATGGCTTTCTCAACCCAACTAGAAAAGATAAAGAAAGAACATTAAGTTTTTCACCGTTTTCCAGACGTTGTTCTACAATGGGACAAATTTTCTGGGTGATCCCATTGTGGATTTGCAAAAGTAGCAAAGAAACAAGACAGAGTAGGTGTAACATGATGTTTGTAAATGAAATGTCTTGGTGGTGAAGCTTGTTTGACACTAGGTCACCCTAAAAGCTAGAACAATTTGGCGAACCGTAAAGCATATTGCATATATTGGCAGTAGTGTAATTTCGGTAAGTTGCTTGTAGATCTCATTTAACACTGGCGCCTTTGTCCGCAAAAGCCAACAAAGCCCTCTTACAATTCGTACTTTAAAGCTTGGCATTTAATAACAACACGTGCATAAACTCCGGCCTGCAAACATTCCGAGTACAAATTGGTTTATTATAATTTTACAAAGAAGGTTAATGTGCACAATTTTTTTCTGAATTTACGACGCAGCAGATAAAAACATGGTATTGTTTTAATACTAAACTTCGGTCGGGATAATTGCATGACTGTTTTGCAGATTACTACATTCAACTTGTGATAATATGGCAAGAAGTTTACAATTTTACATTATACTTGGCATTTGTGGCTTTGTCACGAATAAATATAAAAAGGATGAATTTAAACAGCGATACCTGAGACTGGTTCACCCCAACTTAACGTCAACGCCGACTTTCCAACATTACAAATGTCGATATCATAAGAGTTATGAATATGCTTACACGTGTAGTTTTGCATTTTACGAAAATATTTAATCGTGTGCCAGTTTGTGAACTCTTTTGATTTCACTATTACTTAATGTCAGTAAGTTAATGACTGTAATTAGATTTAAAATAAAATTTTGTAAATAAATGTACTTTATTAATATATGACAAGAAATTTATGTTTACAATTAAGTGTTCAATGGTCTCTCAAACTAATTAGAGAACAAGGAAGGACAACATCCATGTAAACATCATGCGGAAATAGTACTGTTTGGTTTGCTGCGTTGTGTGCACTTTTTATTGATCTTAACTTTATAGCTAATTAATTGCTGTTACACACATCATTTTTTGCTTCATCAACGTTTGGGTGTGGTGATTCAGAAGCAAGAATACAGTTTTTGCTAATATTAGGTCAATTAAATAAAAACAAATAAACTTTTGTAAACTTAGGAAAGCAGACGAGAATTTTATTTGACTATAATAATAGTCTGAGTTATGTTGACATCTAAATCCTGAATCCTGACCAGCGGACTCAATTACCCCTTAAAACTGAGTTTTACCGTGTTATGGTGCAGTTTAAGTATAGTGGGGAGCTACCCCGGGGGGATCAGGGTGTTCTGGGTTGACTTTGACATCAAAATAGTAATTAGCGTAGTCCATTACCCCTGTGGACTGAGTTTCATTTGTCTAGTTTGAAGAATTGAGGAGATATTAGGAATTTTGATACTTTTCGCCCCCTAGCGGCAAACGGTGAACAGCTAACGAAAAATGGTTGCTATTTTTGAACTCAGGGGCATCAATTACCTATATACAGGTGGACTTGTGGTTTAATATTGTTTGACCTTAATTGGGGTGTGGGGGGTATTTTGGGGAAGGGGGGTCTGGGGTAACTTTTTTTGTACCTCAGTACCTAGATTTAGTGACCAGGAATCCAATGGTGAAAACAGAGTTTGAATATCTGGTCTAGTCTAGGAGGAAATCGCGCTACGGACGGGCGGAGGAACGGAAGAACGGAAGGCTTATACAGACTTGAAGAGCAATATCAGAAAGCATACTGAGGTCTATAGACCTCGTCTGCTTAATAAACTTTTGTAAACTTAGGAAAGCAGACGAGAATGACAATTTATTTTGACTACAGTAATGGTCTGAGTTATGCTGACATCAAAGTCTTGACCAGCGTACTCAATTACCCCTTAAAACTGAATTTTACCGTGTTATGGTGCATTTAAGTATAGTGGGGAGCTGCCCCGGGGGGATCAGGGTGGTTTGGGGTAACCTGGGTACCAGAATATTGATCTGCGTGGTTAATTACCCCTGTGGACTGAGTTTCACCTATCTAGCTTAAAGATTTCTGGAGATATTGAAGATGTTGTATTTTTACAGTTTTCGCCCCCTAGCGGCTAATGGTGAACAGCTACCGAAAAACGGTTGTCATTTTTGAACTCAGGGGCATCAATTACCTATAAACACGTGGACTTGTGATTTAAAAATGTTTGACCTTAATGGGGGTGTGGGGGGTATTTTGGGGTAACTTTTTTTGTACCTCAGTACCTAGATTTAGTGACCAGGAATCCAATGGTGAAAACAGATTTTGAATATCTGGTCTGGTCTAGGAGGAAATCGCGCTACGGACGGGCGGAGAAACGGAAGAACGGAAGGCTTATACAGACTTGATGAGCAATATCAGAAAGCATACTGAGGTCTATAGACCTCGTCTGCTTAATAAACCAGCAATATACTCTCGATTCCCTTCTAACGTAGTGAAAGAAACCTCAGCCATTTCATCTACACTTTTTGGTGCAGATACCTGGTATCTCAGGTTAAAAATTGTAAATACGCTTTTGTTTACCTTTTCACTAGCAGATATCAGGTATCTGCACCAAAAGTGTAGATGGAATGGCTGAGGTCTCTTTCACTACGTTAGAAGGGAATCGACAGTACAATTACTTAATTAGATATGTGCTTACGACGAAATGTTTTACCTTTTTGCAAAAACGTATGCTCACAAGTAGGTGCTGGTTTCTAAGGCATGGATTTTGTTCTTTGCAATAAGCATGCTGTCATATTTTTTGGAATTTTCTTTAAATATTTCTTTTTATATGTTTGTATCTCCAGTACGCTTTGTTCGTCAGAACAAAGAACGAAATTTTAAGTTTTACTGGCCGCATGCAATTGTGTGTCTACTATTAACACTCTCGGGCAAAGTTTTGCACGCGTACGAACATTTTTTACCAACCAATACAAAAAACTTGTTAACACATTTTCAAAATATCAATACTGGTTGTGGCATTTTGTTGTGCGTATGCATGTCGTATTGTACCTGGCGCCATCCTTCAAAAATTATTGACGTTTTAAACGCCCTTGAAAACATGCCAAGTTATACTGCACAACCTTCATCCTGCTGGAAAAGGAAAGGAATTTCGTTAATTGCGTATTTGGTTTGTGGTTCGTTTCATATTTTTGGGGTATTAGAAGCAGTTACAGAAACTTTTGAAAAGTGGAACGAAAGCGGATATTACATGGAAATATTGTATGGTGTAGCAAGAACACACTTTCATTTAATAACTGCATTAGTATCTAATTTCCTTATGTACAATATTGCAATCCTGTGGAATTCTACCAAAACTTTTGAAAGCCATCTCCAAAGTAGTGAAACATGTCATGATTGGAAGAATATTGAAAATTATTGGATTCAATTAACAGGCTTGGCAAATAAAGTGAACATTGTTATTGGTCGTTTAATGACTCTTACAGTTGCACAAGTAATTATGTACTATGCCATCGTCATTAAAAAGTCTATCGATGATAAAGATTTAGATTGGAGTGGATTTCTAGGATTGACATTGAACGTATCTATAACAGCAATGTTCTTCAGCTTTACAGCAGATGTATATCAAAAGTCTACAGCGTTAAAAAGTTGGCTATTTGTTTCGAAAAATAGAAGTCTAGTGCAGCCTTCTTCTGACGTTGCTGTCTTTTTGGATCAAGTAAATTCTTGTGAAGTGGCGGTAAAAGTGGGAAACGTCATACCTGTCACGTATGGATTGGTTACAAGTGTAAGTGAATGAATTGAACTTCCTTGAATTCGTTCGAAATAAATAATCAGTAGATTAAGTTAACAAAATTTTGTATTGTTTTTAGGAATTCGCTACGATGAAAACATATTTAGTTATTTGCGTGCAGACTGATTAAAAGCGTTATCGGCGATGTACGCCCACACATTATAACATAGGACAGTTGTTTGATTATGCTGCTTTAGGTTTTAAGCGTTCTGATGTTCCAATAAAACCACTTATTAAAATGATTCCAATATCAAGCGACAATTTCTACGATTTATTGTTGGACTCAATGAATACTATCCTTAATTTTATTTCTCAAGCTTTATTCAGTATATGACTACATCTATTGCTTGCATTTTGCATTACAGCAGTAGCTTAAAAATAACCAGTCAATCGATCAGGCGGCATATTTCTCAAACATTGTTACAATGTTGCAACTGTTACCGCTTTCTTCTTGCTGGTAGGCGTACCTTGCCCAACGTTTGTAGTGGGTGGGCCCGACACTCAGTCCAGTACAAAAATTTGCCCTAAGCTCCTTACGAAGCTGTACAAAGGGGAACTTGTAAACATTTTAGTAAGCTATGCGGAAGGAAAGACAAAGTTTTCAATGAAGTATCTTCTTTACGAGTCATTGATCGTGGCCAAAAGGGTGAAGCCACATACAATGCTTTGCTAGCAAACGCTGATAGATCTCAGGTAGGAGTTGAAGCCCTTCTCAAATCCACTTCTCGCAGTGCTGGCACTGAATTCAGAAAATTTTGGAACAAGTCATTCTACTCCACAAGTGGCATGTGCGGTAGCACTGCTTTTATCCAGAGATATTTCCATGAACTTTGAGTAAGTTAAAGAATACTTGTTTAGTATTGCAGCTAGAGAGAATATGAAGAAACCCTGGAAGAACGAGATTCCACCTCAACCATTTTGTGGTACTGTGGTCAATGGCACTATAATCTGGCCCAACAATCATTACGACTTTGTTCTCGTGAATGCTTACCAAACTGTTAGGGCACAGAGTTTGGCAATGGCTAATATAATAAAACTGGATAAAAGCGCGATATTTGCGTAATTATCATTAGGTTTGTATGTGTTATGTAATGTTTGATGTTCTTTGTAAGTTTTATTTAGTTCAGAAATTTAGACAAACTTTTAAAGGGTTTAACGGATGCGGTCTTTAATTTAACAGAGCTTTTGAATTAGCCCAGAAAACGTTGCTGGGCTTTTGACAAAAAATTCGTGAATAAGATTTTAAGTAGGTTGATTGGATTGGAACCTTAAACTTCCTACAAAACGTGCCGCATACAAATTTTAAATTTTGTTTTGTTGAAGTTGAACTTTTGGAAATTTGGTAGTGTTATATATGTGTATATACTTTTGTCTGTTTTGTATATGTATTTAAGCAGTATAAATTGAGTTTCTTCAGTTATTGGTTTTTAGTTTGTTAATTACTTAATGGAAATACACAATGTTCTCTAATCTAATATATACTGGATATCCAATAAAAGTTTGTTAAAAATATCTTTCCTTTCTTGTCATGTTTATAATGTTGGATCCATTTCATTTTAATTTCATCAAATATTAAAGATATTAATTTATTTAAGTTTCAAAGGGAAAAAATAATTTCTATATACACATGTGTAGTAGAGTTCATGGCAATGGCTTAAGATCGTAATTAAAGTTCAACTTTGGATAGCCTCTGCCAGTAGGTTTAGTTGTGTTGATACAATATTAAGTATATTTGCTTTTTTATCTGTTTTTTAAAAATATGACCACACCAATAGTTCTCGATGTAACTCCAATTGTAGCTTCCTTTTCAGGTTGTCTTGTACACTTGATAGTCTACGAAATGCTAGTTAACGTTTTTAACAGCTCATTAAAATCCCCAAATATACATTTTTACAGTTACACTCCTTTTCTGGAGCCTGTAGTCATCAGCAGATTTGTTTTGTTAGTAACTCAACCTCAGGATTCTGCTTGGCTAGAATTAGAATTAACCTTAAAAGATAAATCATCAAACTCTTACACAAAATCGGCATTCTATTTCCTCCCAAAACACCTCCGTTACAATTGTGCAGCTCAAATATATCTCAACTTTGATCTTGTAATCAAACCAATTAGCCATCCAACCGAAGAACAACCTCTGGGCAGTTATTACTTCAATTACATTCACCCGGGATTATTCTACCTGCTTTTTCCTTCTTTAAGATGCTTTAACAATGACAGGAACAACATTACGGGATTCTGTGGTGATTATTATGTACAGGAGAATCAAGCACATAGTTGGCGCAACATTGGCAAACTGGCTCATACTTGGGAGAAATGGAACGTCTACCAAATTCTGGTAATGCAGCAAAGCAATTTAAGTGAAGTTGAACTAGCATCAAAATTCTGGGCATTTAATATAGACCGCAATCAGAATTTAAAGCCGTGGTCAATTTCTAACAATTTTGTAAAACTTGTGGCCAACATGGAATCAAAATTTGAATATCAAACTATTTTCATGCAAAATAAGCAGTACAATTTGCAAAGGATTCCTACTGATTTTAAAGTTGGTTCAGACTTTGAAAAATTGCAAGTTAGCTTTATTCGTTCTTCAAATAATTCTCTTGCTTTCTGGAACATTATGAGCATGGGCATGCATGAAAGTGCGATTGATAAATTTCGTCAACAGCTACAGGCTATATATGGCACGTGGACAAAATCAAGATTTCAAAATTTTCAGCTTTGGATGCCTCCTGATCTTATTATAGTCTATGAAATGTACCCAGGATTTAGAGCTAATCAATTCCAAGTAGCCACGTACAACCATACGATCGCTTATGAATTCGACCTGAAATTATATTTCGACCATGAAAACTCCTTTCTAGTGGCAGTACAAGAAGACGGACTAGAGTTTTTAACCTGTGGTGGAGTTACAACACGTTCCTTATCTTTGATTGGTTATGCCTCTGCATTTGATGAGTGGATTTGGATGTGGGGGGCATTGTGCTCATTACTAACTGTTATTTTGTTTGTTTGCATTCGTCTAAACAAGAAAGTGTTTAAATGCTTTGTAAAATTAGACTCGTTTCTTACAGAATTATTAATGCCACTGGATGTATTTCTAGAGCAGGGAAATAATATAGCAGCTAATGCAAAGCAAGAAAACTGGTTGTACTTTATTGGAGGTAGTTGGATTTTAGGCACGCTAATTTTAAGTAATGCATACAAAGGCCAAAATATTACGGATTTGTCACAACCCTTGCCTGCCATAAAACCGGAAACTTATGAGGATATTTTGAAGCAAAACTTTAGCATTTACTGTCCAAGTGCGGCTATTGTTTTTAAATTTCAGCAAAACGCTTCAGATTTTATTTCCGCTGGGCTTATCGACTTCCTTCGAAATAAAAGCAACACATATACTGAGGATTATCAGAATGAGACCAACAATAATTTACTAATAAATTTGCTGGATGAAGCTGTACCAAATAAAGCAACAAATTTTGCTAGCAGCTTGCTGCCACGAATACATCAGCTAAGGTATCAACAGGGACTAGAAGTTGCATCACAGGGAATTAATTGGTATATTGAGAGACTCAAGAATTGTAGCAATGAGATTTACTTGGGTTGGGGTGAGGACGTGAAAATGGGTGAAATTATGTTGAAAAATAAACTAAGAGAGTTAAATGGTTGGACCGAGGAAAAATCAAATATTATGGTTACTAGAGGAAAGGAGTCTATTTTGAAAACTAGGAAAGGCTGGACTTTTGCTGATGTGATGGTGCCAATGTATGAAATATATTGGAAAATGAAACAAATGCAGGAAAGTGGAATTGCGAAGCAGTGGAAAGATTACGCGGCTTGGAGAAAAGCGCAGGAGCATTTGTGGAGGTATAGTAAATGGAGTAGTGATAGTCCGTCGGTTTTGAGCATGAATGATAATATTATTGTGGTCTTTTTTGTGCATAAGGCGCTTTTAGGCTTGTGTTTAGTTGTGTGGATAGTAGAGAATGTTTGTGGAGGTGCAGTTATAATATTTATTGTAAAAAAATTATTTCCTAAAATTGGTTTCCCTTAATAACAACAGTTTATTTTGTAAATATCTTATTGTACTTTTTCATTTCACAACAATGAATTCCACTAGGGTTGGTTAATATATTATGTTTAACGTAAGCTCAATGTTAAAGTACTTATTTTGATTAAGTCAACTCTGGTGTTAATTACAAAACCACAGTACGTACCTGTGTTTCCACAAGCTATTAACAGTTAACTTTAACAAATAAATGCATTACAGAATTATCTTAAATAATTGTCGAGCTTACGTTCTTCACACAAAGGCCTTTATGAAATCTCATCCTATTCTAAATAATTGAGTAAACGTTAAATCTTCGCAAATTTTCAGAACAATTTGAATCCTTAAGAGATAAAATAGTTGCAGGCTAATAGGGTTTGCGCACAAAAATAGATTTTACTACGAAATTTATCCTTCAGATATTATAAACTGCTTCTATTCACTTTTGAAAAGGTAAATATTATCTAGCGTATGGTATAACAATATACTCTAAAGTATAATAAAAATCAAGTAACAATGTTTTTGTAATTACACTCTTCAGTCTTCTACACCTTCGATTCTCTTATATTACAATAGTTCAATAATTTTACAAAATCACGTTTATATTCAGGATTTCATACATAACTTCCTTCTTACTAAATCCTACACTTTCTTTCGCATTATGAATACTCTGAATTCATCATTTACTTGCTTGCTTATAACGCTCTTTCACAGCCCAAACCTTAACGTTGAATGCTCGAATCTTGACAAAGTACAACAAATCTGCTCCGCATCTCTTTAAGCGTGTTCTCAGTTATCTAAATTTTTCAAAAGAGAAAATTAAATATAACAAGCAAAGCATAAATACGACTATCTTAATGAATTTTGTAGGCAATATAGCTAGTTGTACAGGTACCCGAGAAGTGCGAGGGCTCTTCAGCAAGTCTAGACACTTTAAAGACGTCAGTTTTAGAAGACCAAGACGACATGTCAAGTCCGTGATCCCGCTAGTTTCATTCAAACTGTCCATCGAGATTGGATCTTCATCGACCTTTAGAATCCTCAAGCCTACAGAAATTTTGAAACAAAATATCGATTAATATATAATATTTGCATAATAACTGTGGGAATTGCGGGTAGTATATATAATTCTCAACTATAACTCATAAACACTTACCATGTAGAAATTCCGGGGGTTCTGTGTATGTTTCCATCACATGTTTAGGCTTCCCTGACAACCCTTTAATCTGCTCAAGTTCACTTTGGGAGTACCCAGTTAGCACTTCTTCCAAGGCTGCTCCATTACCAGGAACAACAACTAGTGTCAGCTCTTCCACTTGGCCGCTCATCGACTTGAGCACTGCTTCCATCAATATTTTTGTTCCAGGAATTTCCAGCTTCTTAAGCTTTGGAAACACTCGTGCCGCAAGAGGAATTACCGTTGGATCTGTCAATGAATTTGGTAGCGTTAATGACTCCAACGTGCTCACTGGTTTCATGTTGGAACTAAAAAACTCCAATCCTGCGTGGTCGTCTAGGGTTAACTTCTTTAAGGTTGGGAAATGCTGGGCCAATGAAAAATCGGGAAAATGTAATCTTTCCTCGTTCCAGCCCCCATTTGAACAAATATTCAAGTGGTGCAAACGCTCCATTCTAGGGAACCGAACTGTAACTGCATTCGCTAGAACGCTAGAAATCATCAGCGTTTCCAGACTACCACGCTGACTCTCTAGAAATGACGTTAGAACTAAAGGGTCGATTTCGCAATCCAACAAAAAGCCCAGATACAAATTGCTGAGCTTCAAGTTCATTCCCTGCAGCCGTTGCAGATGTTGGGTTGTCAGCTCTGCTATTAAACTAAGTCGTTGGATTCGTCGTCCGCGAAGATTGTCTATGGCGTTAAGTGCCATATTAGTCGCAGTTTTGGATTCAGAGTCAGTTGGGACAGCCACCAAGTCCAGGCGTTGTAAAGAAGACGCACAGTTGATTAGTTGAGATGTAAATTCATTCAGATTATCAGTATTTGTATCAAATAATCGTAGAGTGAGTTTTTTTAAACGAGGAAATGCAATTCCATTGGGTAATTCCCCTTGAAGATATTCCAATTCATTTCCGTAAATATCCAGCCATGTTGCTATTGGTCCAATCGCTTGAAGAAAAGCGGCCAGTACTGGTTCTGGCAACGGCCGGTTATCAGAAGTGATGTCTGATTCCGATTCCAGGCTGAATTCCGTACAAGGGAATTTCCAGCTGGTGCTTATCAACTGGGTCAACCTGGGCATTTCACTCATGGGATAATTCTGGCCTTGAGAGCTTGTGAAATTAATTTTCCTGCACTTTGACCTGACAACCTTGGTGCTTTCTTCATTCCACTGGTGGTTCACCAAGCGGCAGTTCTTCAGATCTTGAAGAACTTGAGACTTGAAATAGTTTGTCCCGGACTTCGGGACCCGGAGGTTACGTCAACTACTTACCACATCGTTTGTCAAGGCCAAAACAACGGGATCATTTTCCTCCTCCTCCTTGGAGGCGCTTTCAGGGTCTAAAAACTTCGGTTCCTCCATTTTGTTCCTCTTCCACTACCAACACTTTCAGCACCTGCTGATTAATCACACTTCAGATTTTAACAAAAATAAATGATTTAACCTTAAAAATTGCTAAATTTCAAATGAAATCCTGTCCCGGTAAATTAATTTGTATCCGGAAGTGACAAATTCATTTTTCTAAAACTGACTGACAGGTTGCCTAGAACTGTCACCTTTGCACTCAGCTGATGCTGCAAGCTGCATGCAAGTCGCACTCAAAAAAGTAGTGCGCCGCTTACCTCGCGCATTAGCGGAGCTTGTTTGATTAACACGAACCTGCGACTGCGAGAAATGTCTGGGCTTCCTAGTTTCCACTTCTGGATTCCGGGCTGTTTTATCCTGGCAGTGTTATCAATTCGACGGATGATTATCTTATCGATTATCAAAGGAAGCTAAGTGAGGAACGGGCGGATAAGAAAGGGAACACAAGATGGGTAATTAAGTTTCGCGTTAGTGAACATTTACTCCAACAAAATACAATGACAATTGTGATTTTCATAAGTTAATTTTATTACGTATTGTTGATAAATTATCAACTGCTATTGTCAAATTGTCTACAAAATTGGCACAATGCAAAGGCTTAAGTGGCAACAGTATAGTCACAGTGATAATAAGATGATCTGGTGACTTCCATCACACGAGAATTTCAAGCTCAAGTAGTTGTTATTTCTGCTAATATTCTGTAAGAGGCGTCTCAGCCTTGTGGTTAAGCGACAGACTTTTTGCATCGCAGGGCACGGGTTCGAATTGCAAAATTTAACAGGTCTGGGATTCGAACTCGTGTCCCTGTGCAAAAAAGTCTGTAGTTTAACCACAAGGCTGGGGAGCCTCTTAAAAGTATTAGCAGAAATTACAACTACTTGAGCTTGAAATTCTCGTGTGTTTGAAGTCACCAGATCAACTTATTATCACTGTAACAATAAAAAGTTATTTTTTGGTTTTGTACAAAACTTTCATACGATAACATATTATTATGTAGGTTGTATTTAATAAAGGCTAAAGTTGATCGTTTTGAATATTTTTTGTGTGTTTGTAAGTTTGCTCAACCTCTGCTTTGCATTTACAGTACGTAATACGTCTGAAATGTAACAGCCCATGATGATCTGATGATCAGCCTGAAACAGATTAGGAGAGACATCCAAGTTCATAAAGTACGTTTGAAACGTAAAGTTTCAACTTTCAATATTATTGCAATCCTGCTATGAATTGGACATCACTTCTGCTGTCAAGTTATATTTGTTTAAAAACCTTTTGATTTAATCTTACTTAAATATTTTAGGTTTTAGTTTACTTTGTCCTGCTCAAATATACGACGAAACAAGAACTAAAAAGCAACATTTTGCCGTAAAATCAGGCTTTCTAAGGTTATTTCTAATAAATAATAAAATTCAACAGAGAGACACCCGACACCCACTATGGTTTTTACTGTTTCGACGAATTTTAAATTACTGGATTGGAAATAACTACATAATAAAATAGTTTTCCAAATAGGTTTCTTGGTCTATTATTCAAGTAATTAAATACCAGACATTTATGCTAGATAATAGAACTATTAAACCGATTCTTATACAGACAAAGAAGCTAATTACAAAAGGAAATTACTAGTAATACACGTGTGAAATATATAATATTCCATCATTGTTTAATTGCTTACAAACCCAGAATAAAATCCATGCATTCTAATTACAGCTACAAACGAATATGTGCTGCTGCTAGTTAAAATACCGTCTACACTTATCAATAAAATTTTACATAGCGCCTTTGTGTGTGTTTGAATTTATTTGCAATGAAGAAATATTTTGTTTTGCTTAAAGCGACCATTATACTAACTGTTATTGTTAAAGTTTCCTTCTCACTATTTCCAAAAGCTAATCCAAAATTGCGCTCTTCACTATGGAATCTAACCTTTTCCAATAACAGCGATCAAGGTTACACATTAAAGCAAATTGATGACGATTTTGCAAAAACACCAGCAAAGAATTTACATATTGCAGTTGATCTAAGCCATACATTGAACAAAATAACAGGGAACAAAAACTGTTACGTTTTAATAGACAACTATGAGGGTGTAAGTCTAAGACAGTCAGAATATCCTATAGTCCTAAGAAGATCTGTTGCCCTCCTGTGGAGAATAACCCAAGAAGGAAGGCGATACCGTTACGAGTCAATTTGGTTTGCTCGCTTTCCTAATCTAACATACACAATTGAAGCTAACGAAACAATCATAAGCGTCAAGTGTCCAGAATCAGAGTTTTTACTTAAATTGGAGAGAGAAATTTCGATAAGATCTACAAGTATTTTTTGTAATCAACTTGATTTCTTTAAAATATCAACAAAGAGCAAACCCTGGTCGTGTGAAGCTCAAGTTTCACTATATTACCCAGTAAGCCTTACATGGAAGACCAGCAGCTTGCCGTGGATATTTAATTATGAAACTGGACAATTGACAAATAAAGAACTGTTTAAAATAGGTTTGCCATCGACTGTAGAAAAATTGTTGGTGTTAGTGGAACAACAAGAAGTGTTCTTTAAATGGTGGCAACAAGATGACATATTATACTGGATGGAGAATCCTTATTTATACAAAACGATAAAACACGTAATGCAGTTTATAGTGTTGCTTAATTCTACCAAAGTGTCAATATTGCATGTATATTTGATAGAACACTTTAAAAGACTTGAAAACTCATACCAGTATTTCAATGAATTAGTTTATATAAATGAGGATAATGAAGGCTTTTCAAAAAGCCAAGAGCTTACACTGCACTTGAATATTGACACCTATTCCTCCACAAAATTTCAAACTATAGATGGAGTTGCAAATCACTTAGAACAGTGCAAAAACTATATTTGGCCCAAAACTGATCAATGGTCAATTGCTACAATGCCAATTAGAGATCCTTATAAAAAATTATCGCATGGCTTGGCCTCGGTTTGGATGGCAATTTTGAAAAACTTTACAATTGCCCTGACTGGAAGCGAGTGTCACAACGGAAGAGTTTTCTATCGCTCTTCAACGGTTAACACTGATTATTTCGCGCAAGCAGCGCTATTAGTTACACCTAGTGATAGAGAGCTTTATATCTATTATCATGCTTTTATTGATGGCACTCTAAGCACACTTCGATTTGTAAGCTGCGGCGGGCATAACAAAATGGAAGGTATAGCGTTTTGGGAGCTTTTTACAGTATTTCAGAAAAATCTGTGGGTGTCTATTGCAATATTTATACCACTTATTGCAAAGGCTCTGCAAGTACTAGCAGGAGTAAAAGTTGCGTTTATAAATTCAATGAAGATGTTACTAGTAGCCTTGGTAGAACAAGGTAATGCATTTTCAGAAAGCTTGCTTAGTAGCGTGAAAATTAGACTATTGATTGTAGTGTACTGTGTTTCTGCAATTGTTTTAAGTAATGCTTACAAAAGCACAAATGTGTACACAATGATCGCACCGAGAAACTCAGTACCATATCGATTCTTTTACGAATTGGTTCGGGATAACTTTACAGTTTTGGCCAGATCAGCATCTGTTGATATTAATTTAGTTTGGATTGATCTGGAAGATCCAAAGGTGTATAAAGAAGCGCAAAATGATTTTAAAGTTGTCAGAATTAATACACACAAGTTGCTGGATAAAAGGTACTACACAACCAGAATTCAGTCGGAGATAGATACTGCAATAAAATATTATAAATTAGGTGTTGTCGATCTTGACAATTCTTCTTTAATCGTACACATGCATACATCGTTGCATCCTCGACTTGAGGAGATAGCCACTGATATAATCCAGCAGGCGTTTCCGAACTATAAACCAGACATGGACGAAACGTTACAGAACAACATAATACTGGAAGAAGAATCATTGCTTTTTCAATTTATGAAAACCTGTAACCGAACAGCAATTGTTGTTCCAGAGTATATGTGTCATACGTTTGGTAGAGAATTGAGACGTTTGGGTAAGCAAGAGAATATATACGTTGGTAAAGAAGCTTATGCCAAAACTCCAACAGCTTTTAGTCTTAGCGGTTTTTTGCATCCAAATATATTAAAAAGGTTGAAAGCAGGGTTGGCACCATGTCAATGTCCATGGACAAATGACATGTCATGGATATTTGGAACCCCCATGACAAATGACATCATGACATGTCATGTCATCTTTCGTGTCATGTCCAAATGTCAAAATGTCATGAAAAAATTAAAATGACAAATGGACATTTTTACTAGTTCATGCTGCCTAATTAACACGCTGTACCTTGAAACAAGACGCCACGCTTCAAAGCATGGATTCATTGGACTCCTCAGTTCATTTTTCGTGCACATTTTTTAATATTTAAGCTCATCTGCAGACTTAAAAGACAAAAACATTAAGGCATGAGCTGAAATGCCCAGTTGTTTTGTCGAAAGTCAAAATCCACGCAATTCAGAACCAATGAATCATGCTTGACTGGCTTGGATGAAGGTGGAAATTATTAAAAACAAGATGTGATGGATTCGGATAATGATTAATGACCAAATTCAAACGCCTGCTTGTGAGCTGGAGATTTATTCTTTTATTCCACCAATTCAGCTAAACATTTTTGGGCATTGTGAGTTTAGAAAATGTGTCAGAAATTTTGGACATGTCAATTTGTCCGGACATTATGTCCAAGACATGTCAATTTGTCATAAAAAATTTGAATTAGACAAAAATTGACATTGATGTCCAATGTCCATGTCAATTTGACAAATTGACATGTCATGTCCACAAAAATTTAAAAATTGACATATTGCCAACCCTGGTTGAAAGGAGTTATGGAGTCCGGGATTTGGTACTGGTGGCCTAAGTATATTACAGAAAGTAAAAGGTTTCTTGATCAATCACTTCAACTTAGAGAACCAAACATGCAGGGCAATGTACAAATTCTATTCATTGTATTATTGGTAGGTTGGTTTATTGGAATCTTGACATTTATTTGTATGGAGACACGCTGGATTACGAATACACTCAAAAAACAAGTTCAAGTTAGTGTAGAAGCGATTTCCCGAGTCAATGATTTAATCCATAAGTGGTTTAAATGCAAGACCAAGGAAATACACGTAAAAGTAATAAATTTCCGTGCACACAACTAAAATTAAACTAGTTAAAATTCAATTATGCATATAAAATATTTAGTTTTTCGTACAAATATTAAATACTGCAGACCAGGGTTGGCAATATGTCAATTTTTAAATTTTTGTGGACATGACATGTCAATTTGTCAAATTGACATGGACATTGGACATCAATGTCAATTTTTGTCTAATTCAAATTTTTTATGACAAATTGACATGTCTTGGACATAATGTCCGGACAAATTGACATGTCCAAAATTTCTGACACATTTTCTAAACTCACAATGCCCAAAAATGTTTAGCTGAATTGGTGGAATAAAAGAATAAATCTCCAGCTCACAAGCAGGCGTTTGAATTTGGTCATTAATCATTATCCGAATCCATCACATCTTGTTTTTAATAATTTCCACCTTCATCCAAGCCAGTCAAGCATGATTCATTGGTTCTGAATTGCGTGGATTTTGACTTTCGACAAAACAACTGGGCATTTCAGCTCATGCCTTAATGTTTTTGTCTTTTAAGTCTGCAGATGAGCTTAAATATTAAAAAATGTGCACGAAAAATGAACTGAGGAGTCCAATGAATCCATGCTTTGAAGCGTGGCGTCTTGTTTCAAGGTACAGCGTGTTAATTAGGCAGCATGAACTAGTAAAAATGTCCATTTGTCATTTTAATTTTTTCATGACATTTTGACATTTGGACATGACACGAAAGATGACATGACATGTCATGATGTCATTTGTCATGGGGGTTCCAAATATCCATGACATGTCATGTCATGGACATGTCATTTGTCCATGGACATTGACATGGTGCCAACCCTGCTGCAGACCACTCAACTTTTATTTGTACTGATATTGCAATCTAATTTAACAAATATAATAAACATGGTAACAAAACAAAAACAATGAGCATGAAGTTTGAGCTTTTTCCTGTTTTTTTAGCATATTTTCCCATGGTCGTAAAAATTGGCGTTTATGTACCCTTTGGAACAGCAAATTCATAAAAGTATCGCTTCGTTTCCAGCGTGACGTTGTCGTTGAGTGACATTTTGACTATACATACATAAGTTTACGTTTTACATTACATTTTATATCATGAATTAACAAAACATTAAAACCATAAGCTTTCCTACCGTTTTAACACATGTCTGTAAGTTTGTACCACGTGTGTTTTTGCATCGACAATACGTATTACGTTTTACTGCTACAGCCCATCGAATGATAATCAACCTGATGGCCGATATAGATTAGAAGAGAAACCCAGTTTATAAAATATGTGTCAATTCACAATACTGCAATCCTGATGTTGGTTGGGCATCATTTCTCCTGACTCACTTGCGTGAACACTATGTATCAAAGAGGCGTTCCCAAGCGTTAGTTTTCTATGAAGCATAATGCAATCTGACTTCGATTAGGCTAACTGGAACGCGGAAAATGGATAATATACCAACTTATTATAATCTAAAGTACCGTGTTAGTTTTGTGAAGCATTTTTAACTTATCTGTTACTAACCCGAGCAATATTATAGGAAAACTCTACCTACTACCTAGGAGTGATACTTATCATTATTTGACATTATTATTAACTAAACAGGAAAAATTGTAAAATACACCATAAGTAGCAACTAACTGAAAATATCTATCAATTTTACAATATTTACTTACATTATATTTTAGAAAGTCTTGACTGGTTTTTAAGAATTTTAGAAAACTTAATACTGCACAAGTTGGGCGCCATTTTTATAAAGAAAATATTGTAAAATGTTAAATATGAAAAGCTAGGCTGGCTCAGAGAGCATAAGAATATGTAAGTAATTAGTAATTAGGAGTCGTAGGTTGTATGAATAGGTAATAATTGTTTTATTCTAAAGGAAAGCAATAAAACTACCTAATACAGTTTTGGGAACTGGTTGTCGAATTATTGAAAAAGTTCAAAGATCACCCCCTCGTCAACCTTGCAGAACTTGTAGTATGTTCTGCGAGCATTTTGCTCTATGTTCTGGAGCGCGGCGGCGCCTGACGGCGCCGCCAGCAATTCTCAAAATTTGCATACCGTTAAATATGTGAAAAGCTTTACCTTTTTGAATTTTTTCCTTCTGTTTCCCTTCTTATTTGTCGACTATGTCGACATGAATCAGCTTAGGTTTAGAACAGCAGAGGCAAGTTTTGTTTTTGTCTTTCGCCGTCTAATCCTCCAAGCTCTACAAATTTTTTTTGAGTTTTTTCAACAATTATGCTTCACTGACAACTTTAGCTATCCTTAATACGTTGTGGTAGCTTGATTTATTGAAATGCATTAATTCTTTTTTGCAAGAAAGCTAAAGTAAAGTTAAAAACAGTGATAATGTTACCCCTGTAATCTAGTGCAAATTTTTAAATGCTCGTTTTGTAGAACTTGTTTTGGAGATTTCATTTTCGCTAAAAAAACCTACCTGCATTTTTATGGAAACGAGATAATTAGGGCAACATTTAACATTGTATTTAATTTCAAGCTTTTTACAAAAACGTTTTCGTTTGTACGTTTTGCTAAAACATATTGTAGCGCTTAAGGAAGAAAGCCTACGAGCCAAAGTTGTTGTAATTTACAACTTGTAAACCTTTAATTGTTATACATATTTCACTAATTGTCGTAATGCAATTAAGTTTGAAATGCTCGGTAACTCGGTAATCTCCTAGGATTTTTTAAATTCAAACATGTAGTCTACTTTCAGCTACTTTCAGCTTAAGCCTTATCAGAGTATAGTACTGAAAATGAACGTTTGTGATTAATAGCTCGTTGAATTCATTTGGTTCGGTTTTACAACCGCAAATTTGTCCAATCAAGACTTATAAACGTTTCTAAAAATCCTTGTAATAAAAACACGTGTCTATAAAAACACGTTAACGATTTTTTAATTAGGACTAGATGCTGATATTTAAAAATGTTTAAAATGCAGAAGTATGCAGTTTATGTTCACTTGAGATAAGAATTTACGATTCAAGAAGGTTGCAGAAAAAATATATTTATTGTCTTCTTAAAAATAATTAGAATCCATCAACTCATCAACTCCAACATTGACATATGAATGTTGTCAAAGTTTTGCTTTACAGCATTTTAGCACGCTGTTTTTTAGTTACTTTGAAATAGCCTACGAATATAAGCCATCAAAATATTTTGGTCAGCAGGACTTTCTTAAAATTCTACTGCTGAGCAGAACATTCTTAAAATTGTTCTGCTTTTGTTCCGTTCTGCTACTCTACTTGTTGATGAAATACCAATGATGAAATTACCAAAACATGGGTGTCCCCAAACCTGGAACATAAGATGGTGATGATGCTTTCTGAAGGACCACTCACTGATGTGAGACAACTCTGGAACCCCAAATGCAACTGAATGCTGGGTCAAACTATTCCAGATGATGGAAAATAAATAGCAAACGATTCACAAATTAAAGGAACTTGAACTTTATTATTTCCCAAAAATATAGACAAATAACGGTAGCTTTGTTAAGTGTCTCTTAGTCCGAAGACCGACTTTCTTCTCTTTCTTGGCTCAACCACAGGGTAATGTTTCTGGGTATGATGCCTCAAGAGGACTTATGACAATTTACAATTTTCATTCCCCTTTAATACTACACTTGGCTACTCCGGGTTCGAACTCGGAAAGTTACTTGAACTTTGACAATGATCATCTTAGCCATAATAATACGAATTACTGAACGTGAACAAAGTACAACGAATTTACAGGTTTGAAAACGTTCAGTTAACAAAGAAATGGAAAAATTTATAATAATATCCAGAAATTCCATTGTCTGTCCATTTCGAATCAAAATCCTCCGGAACAATGGGCCCTCGGCCCATGTTCTGGAAATCATCATCATCATCATCGTTTTTTCGCCCATGTTCTGCGTGCATAGCACGTAGGATAGGTGATCTTCTGCAGGGTTGCCCCTCGTACGTCACCATTCACTAGTATGAGCTTGAACTGACACCTTTGGAATTGTACAAACTGCTGGAGAGATGCCTACCTTATTTGAACAATGTCAAAACTCTTGATGAAGGCTTTGATAATTCAGTGCAGGTGTTGGCTTCTTAATGCATACAAATAAATTCAATTCGTCAATCCGGAATGACCGCAAAATTTTTGAAACAATATGAAAGTTAAAGCATTGGTATAGCAAACGTATTTTTCTTTGTAAACACGAATTTCTCTTTAATTGTTTGGTTTGAATTGGACTGATTACGAGAAATAGAATTAACTGTTAATAAAATTTTCATTTTTGCCCTTTGACCCCATTGTTCAAAAAGGGGAAGTTAATTGAATTGACAAGAGGAACAATTAGATGACTTGAAATATTTTCATTCAATTTAAGCATTGGTATATTTTATTCAGTATACAGAGTTCTATAAACTAAATAAGGTTGAGGTTACATTTATTACAATTTATACCACCTGGCAGACATACTTCTGTTTGTTTTAGACCCTATTTATTTTCAAGGAATACCCTTAATTATTTTAGGAACAATAATGAAAAACTTCTATCATTTATTACTAGAACAAAAACTTAATCAGGGAAATATATTCATTATTAATTTGAATTATATTTATACTATTTCCAATTAGTAATCTTAAAAATGCATATAAATCATTGTTCTTGTATGAAGTAGCTCCACGTTTCCATTCCATTGTCCGAATTGTCAAACATCTCTCGAAACTCGGCACACTCCTTCAACTCAATCAAAGGTTTTCTGGAACAAATTCATTGGGAAAGTATTACTATGATATCTTATTGTCTTAATACATCAATTCAACATTCCAAATAAAACTCACACTTTTATAATCAATTTAGCTTTTTTCCCCAATTCTTTAAAATCCGCTGAATCAGCCCTGTTCTTCGCCAAAGTCAATAGCTGAACCGCAGCATCCACACTGAGCCAGTCATTCTCCATGTCCAAAATCAAATCTTTCATGGTCTCATACAGCTGGTCAATTCCATACTTATCCGCTGCCCTAAGCAATTCCACCGAGGTAAAGCTGCTGCTAAGTGCTTTTTGAATGTCACAGCAGTAAAGATATGCCAACATGGCCTTTATGCCTGTCTCAGACATGTCTGGCATTGTCACGCGGCTGCTTTTACCTTCCTTCATGTCAGAATTGAACATGGCTCTGAACACGGCACTGTGCGCTGTTTAAAGAAACCATTACAAATTACTCATGTTTAATTTTATAGCAATTAGAAAATCTTACCCACCAGACAAAATTGCCTTGTGACAAGGAAACTCCTTCCCATTTCCCACCACAATTATCCCATCCCCAGACTCCGCGGCGTTTTCCAACAACTTCCGGTTAATTAAATCGCTTATGTCCAGATTTCCCCCATGAACTAAACTCAATGCCTCACAATTCAGCCTTAAAGATAAGCTCAACGTCCCAGTAAACTTGGTCGGTGTGCTCCATGCCTGCGACAATCTCTTCGTGAAGTCGAAATATTTGCCACACAGGAAGGTATTTTGGTCACTTTGCAACAACGTCAGGTCTAAAAAAGTTATTTTTATAAGATTATATTAAATGACCACTGCTTAAATCTTAGCAGCTGAAAGTTAGCTTGCTGAGGTAACCTTTAAAATTAAAATTGAGCTTCATCTTGTCCTCTACCGTTCCAAACTCCAGTATTAAATGGGCCTGGATATTTTTGTGACCACCACAAACGCCCACCAACCGTTTAAAAAGCCCGTCAGATTCGTCCAGATCGTCAATTACGACACAGCCAGTTTGTGTTCGAGTGGGGGCAACTGAAGGAGAAAGAGCCCCATAAAAGATCCGAACCTCCAATCTAGAATCCCTAAAAATGCAATAGTAAATTAAAGGCACACGCACAGTAAACTATTAATTTAGACCATTTAATTAACTAGAATACTTACATGGGTTGGCTCAGCCGCTGACGTTTACCTCCTCGGGATGGCTGCGCCAACAATAAACCCTCCAATTTGGTGAGAAAATGCGCCTTGGAGCTGGTGGACCTAGCACCCTCCAGTTTGTCCACCCGAACATTCGACAACTTGGCAGTCATTGTTTTATCCTTACTTTTCCCTTCATTTTTAAAGGTCAGGTTAGCCGAGGAAACCAAAGTGAACTCCATCCCTCTAGACTTCAACAACTAGTTGAGGATCGTAATAAATTACAAGGAGGAATCCAAACAATTTATAGTTTATATCCTGACTATTGAGTTCTTTTTCAAACTACCACACAAACAATTAGCAAAATGAGCTAGCAAAGTTGTAACAATCAGTAATTCATTGTGTACCACACACACACACACACCTTAAAACTGTTAAAACCCTCACCAGCTAACTAATTACGTGCTAAACACCAAATCAACTAACTAGCCCAACCTTGTTTAACAACCTGAATAATTAACTTTTATGGAATAAATTTTGCGAAATTTGTTGGACTAAAGTTTTAAGCAGCGGATCTACCTTCCCAAAGCAGCAATATAGTTCCGTTCGACTCTGTATTTTGTCAGACGGGTAGTACATACAAACAACACGTTACGCAAAATCTATTCACATCTTTTCTATCCAAAACTGCTGTATTGCACGGAGCTCCGCGCGGAGTGTGTAGCATGAATGCTTCCTATACTTTCTAATGAAGCTCAAAGGTTAACTTTTAAGTTTAAATTGAAGGAGGTGGCGATGGACAAAGTGATGATCACTTCAGTGACACTTCATTAACGTACGACAAAAGTTTAAAATAATCCCAGATTTACATATAATCAAGCCTTTGCCTTTGCTTAAAAAAATCATTCACCTAGTGAAATCATGTTTTCAGGCGGACAATTGCATGCCACTAATATTTGATCGTCCATTCATCAAACTCAAATCAACCTCACCTCACTAAACAACCACTTTGATTTGACCCCGTTGGCGCTAGACTATTTCAAATCAGACATGATAATTAGAACTTTGCATAACAAAAATTGTATTTTAATCTGTAGATTTTAAATTTGTAAGGCTAGGTCACGGGCATCACGTAGATGTCAAAACTTTCTTAAGACATTTTGTACTACATACTAACAGTCGATTTTACACAAGCAAACGCATTATAATTCTGAAAACTCTTCAAAGCTATTTAATACTATGCTGATACCAAATAAATATCCATCATACAGTGTAGGCCAAATTTATATTTAGACGATAATTGCATATTAGAATTTTGTTATTTGTTGTTTACCCGCAACCGGTACGTTGTTTACACCGGAGCAAAAATGTAATTACGGTCTTTATAGTTGGACGGTCTTGGACAAATCCTTTTAAGTTAGAAGGTTGGATATTAATAGCTTTAGCAGTACCTGCACTAATCACTTTAATTTATTGTCACACAAAGTTGACTAATGTTGCTGCAAGTTCAAAAATAACTGGTGCTTTATCCTCATTTTTCGGAAATTCTGTTCCCCATTGTTGCTCAAATGTTAAATGGTTTGTTGTAATTTCCATTACTGGAATGATGTTGTGTGGTCTTTATGGACAAGGACTTGTAAGCATATTAACGGTTCCTGATAAGCCATTTGTCTTTAAATCCTTCAGTGAGATTCTAAGCGCGGGATACAGAATACTTTGTAGCGACTATAAAAGAACATGGCAATTTTATTACTCTGATTTTAAGGAGCATGGTATATTGCACATAATAAACACCAGTTTTTTCGAGATAGAAAAGGCTATGCTGGAAGATCAACGTTATGCTACGGTATGGCTCACTAGACCGTTTGGACTTGTAACGAGCTCCGAAGTCGCTCAAAACGTATTAGAGGATATACAAGTAACAATTAAGGAAACTTTAAATGAAACTCGAATGAACTGCTTTATACTTCCTGAGAGTTTATCTGTTAGCCCATTATTTCTGGAAATTTACACAAACAATAGATACTGGTTGCTTCAAACGTACTCCAGAATACAACAGACTGGACTTATGGCAAAATGGAGTGAGTGGTCGAGCTTAGCATTTCGGCGTAAGCACAATCTTACCTCTATGTTTGAAAATCAAACTGACCATCACAATGGTACGATTGATTTAGAAAGTATAAGAGCAATTGTGGTTCTGATTGGAATAATTCAGTTACTGGTAATTTTGGTATTTTTAGCGGAACTGATTAATTTTAGAAGAAACAACCGTGTGACAGATTTTAACGTATATTGAACCTTTTCTACTTGTCTAAAGTTTATATTGTGAGAGTATTCTTACTGCAAAAGTTGAGCATGGCTCAAGTACATAATTAAAATATATTATATTGGAGATGTAAAATGTAAAAACACACAATGCAGATACAAAATAAAACCCTTACTAGATGATATTTCATAAGTTATTAAAGAAAACCTTTTTATTTTTTGTACTTGATTTTGATACAAAGTACAACTTGCAAAAGTTTTGTATAGATATCTTAATGCAAAGAAGTACATCAATTTGATGAAGTGGTACTATGCTAAAAACGTACTCATAATGAATAGGTAATCTTAAGATGGAATAAATAATGAATGTCACATAACTTAAGTAGAAGCGCCACTTAGGACATATATGCAGCACTGATATTTGTGACATATGTATATATAAACCAACTTGATGAGCAGTTAAGTACCACAATTACTGCACATCAAATTTTGATTATGAATTTAGGTGGCACAACATAAATTGAATAGAATATTTTCATTACAACTACTGATTGTGTTATTTCAAATATAATACTTATGTTCCATGTCATGTCATAATTGATTAATGACTTCAGGATTAATTATATTTTTTCACAGTGTTTTCTTGTTAAGAATGACAAGATAATAAATATTTATTTTCTGAGCTAACACTGGTAACCTATTTATTATTCTGGTATTCATTACAAAGCCAGGTCTAAAGCATTACCACAAGGTATACCAGATACAAACCAACTAGATTATGGTAGGGTTATCAAAATCAAGATTATTCTTAGACAGTTCTGATTTTACGCGGTTTTAAATTTTCTAAATGCATATTGCAGTACGAATTTGTGTATTACTAATTTTAGGACAAGCTCATTGTTTTAAACTAAATATGAATTCTGATAAACATTTAGTAACTTTGTCTATTTACAACTCTGCTGACCACAAACGTTTGGCTGTATTACCAACCAAATTACCTACTTCGTCTTACATAGTTCGTAATATAAACAACGATAGTTCTGCTAATGAATTGTCAAATCAGTACGACAATTTTCGATTTGTTCAACCGTTTAATATTATAGTGGTACCTATTCCAAGCATCAATTGTTCGTGCAATTCTTTTGTTAAAAATATATTGTCAAGATATCATCATCTCTCTATGTTGATTACAACGCTATTTCTCTTTATTGCTCAGAGACCTTGCGAAGACGGTTTGATTTATTCAAATAAGTTTATTGAAACACCTGCTTTAAAAGTTGTACTTGATATGTCTACATTTAAACCTCATGCGTTTGAACTTTCGGAGAGATTCTCAGGCAGTATAGCTAAAAAACAAACTGAACTTTTTCTAGAACAGACTTTAGAAAACCCTGTTCAAATGCATCGACTACTTTACAGAGCAAATAGCAAACATCCAATTGGTATTTCTGTCTTTGCTGAATATTCTCAGTTTTTCGATACAAAGTTTTATGGAAACGATCGACAAGCTTGTTGGACAAAATTGCTGTTTACGTCAACAGACGCGTATTTTTGTCGTTTTAATATAATGGCGCCTTCTCAAGTAGCACAAACACATAACGTGACAGTATTTTTGATTGATGTGCGAAACAGAGGCGAGATAAAATGGCTTAAAAACAACTTTCATGAGCAGTACATTCTGAACAATCGGTCCTCAGAATTAGAAGCTGTTTTAAAGAACTTCACACTGCCCAACATTTTGCATTTTCTGGAGTATTATCCAGAGCAGTTAATTTACTGCAAAGAAACCAGGAAGAAGCAAAATTCATTTCAGTACGCGGTTGCTGCATGGATAACGCCACTGGAGGTTGATGTGTGGATAGTAATTTTGACACTGCTTACTTCTGCTTGTGCGCTACATGCCGTAATCAATAAAACTAGTGTGGTGTATGCGTTGGGCATATTTTTCGGGCAATCGTGCGAAAAGTTGCATTCACAAAATAAGTGTCGGTATCTAATTGCAATTAGTTTATGTGGTATGATGACTTGCAATATATACGCAAATGTTCTAGTTAGCCTTAATGTAGCTCCAACTCCGCCTAGTCTATTTAAGTCAATAAGAGCGACCTTGGAAGCAGGATATAAGATTCTAAAACATACTAAGTCTCTGTCACCAAAAGAGTGGTTTCAATATGATTTGGAGAAACGGGGCTTGTCACCCGAGCAAATAGCAAACAGCTTTTACAAAGTTGATAACGCGCAAGTTTCGGATATTTGTAAGAAAGCCAAGTTCATGGTCAACAAGTTTGCAACATTTGTATTCGTTGGAAGAATATCTGCAACAATACGAGAAGTTGAAGAATGTTTAAGGAACTTTGGATATGTTAGCACGTGCAATGCTGTAGAAGATACTGTAGTTAACTTGCCGATTTTCTGGGACTTACATGTTATGAACAGGAACTGGATTTTGGGGACTTTGCAGCAGTTGCGTGAAAATGGGGTGGAATATCAGTGGAATAGTTGGTCAAGCTGGGTCTACAAACTCACCAGAGGATATCTAAGACCAAGTCTCAATGAGATGGCTATAAACACCAGCTCTACAATTGATCTCAGCGAGTTGTTCGCCATGTTAGTTGTCTGGTTGTGCTGTAATGGTGTTTCAATTATCGTATTTAGTGTAGAAATATTGTGTAAAAAGAGGAAACAGGTTTGAGACAAGGGATAAGTTGCCTTTAAAGGCACACTTAACAGAAAACGATGAAACTCTTTGAAGTAAAAATGGCACTGTCCTGCATCTCTCACCTACTTTGCATTGTAATTTTACTAAAACTCTAAAGCTGAAAATTTTTTAGCTATTAATAAAAATGCAACCACGTCCAAACCAAAAAATGTATCATCTTCTCTATGGTTTTAAGACTTTACTTCTTTATTAGCAAGGTTTGCATTATGTGTCAACTGTGAAAAGCATATAATAAATAGACAAAGACATAGTTTTCTATGCCTTTTGCATGTTATTATATTCAGTTTTACCCAGTTTTAAATATGCTCAGCATTTGCAGTCGGGCAGGTGGCATATTCTGTAACTTGCAATGATGAGTAAATTCGTTAATATAAATAAATATAATATAATATATATATAACATAGAATAAGTAGATTAAAACTTAGTTTTTGGTATATTTTTTGCATGTAATGATATTCAGTTTCAGGCAATTTTTAATGTTTAACGTTGTTAGTGTAGTGTATTCTGTAATTTGCAATACCGAATAAATTCGTGTAATATAAAAACTTGTTCAGCAACATTAAAAACATTCTCATGATGCCTTTACGTCTCTATAAATTTTGCATTTACTACACTCAAATGCAGATAACACGTGACGTGCAAACACGATTTGCTGAAAAAAGCAAGTACCATCAAGGTGTGGCCCTAATCTTTTAGACAAATTGTTCTTTAAGCTTGATTTGCTTTTCAAAGCATAAAAGCTTTTAATCATAATTAAGAATTTTAAAATGCACTTATCCAGTTTTACCCGCTTTGATCCTTGGAAATCTTGCTCAATCGGTCAATCGGTTGATAGCTGCACAAAACAGCAATAGCCTAACCTAACATACAAAAAGTATTTGAACTGCTTGTCTCAGTGCATCATCAGTAGAACATACAAGCGTTAAGCAGAAAAAGATGAATTTCTTTGGCTGAGCATGGATAGAAGCTTTATGAAAAAGCTGAACAATACGACACAAGCTATATGACTTTTTTGGAACCACTGCAGAACAAGCTATATGAAAATTTGGGGTAGCTTGAGAAAGATATACCAAAATGTGCAGAATTTTATGCCGGTCATTTTGAACATATAGTCTCACATCACCCCGAATTTTCATATAGCTTGTTCTGCAGTGGTTCCAAAAAAGTCATATAACTTGTGTCGTATTGAAATGAAAATCCATATAGCTTGTGTCGTATTGTTCAGCTTTTTCATAAAGCTTCAATCGATACTCAGCCAGCCATTTGGAACATCGGTCCTGCATTAGGCTGGGTTGTTAATTTCTATTCCAGATAACTTGAAATTCAATTGTCAAAGAACACTTAATGCATGGTTGTTGCTATGGGCTGCGATCCTCATACAACCAGGAAGTCCTAATAACCGGGAAATTCTAATATGACCAGGAAGTCTTAATAAGGAAATCTTAGTACGACCAGAATATGCTTGAATAATATCTGATGAAAATGTACCCGTAAGTATAATAATCTTAATTGAGTTTGTGCTCACCTGATAAGAATCACAAAGCCACATAGCAAATACAAACAACCAGTTCAATATCCGTGTAATGATTGAATTAGTTATTTAAAAAAATGTTATCCTTTACGTGTGGCAGGGTACATATTTTAAATATTTAGGCCCTAAAACAGCAATGCGCATTACGCTACAAAAATGTTTCAAACATTTTGTAATTGAATAAGCTGTCCGGTTATCTGACTAGCTCCAAGTTTTTGTTTTGTTTTCAGCAATCAAACAGTAACCAGATATACAAGGCTTTTATGAGCTAAAAGGAGAACGTATTGAATCAATGTGTTTCAATTAAAAACCTTATCCCATCAGCATTTTCTTGCGAGAGGTATAAAGTAAAGATTGCAATTATCAGCATGTGTATATTTTTGCTTCAAAAGGAATGCTGACAATGGCTGACATGTTTGTCTTACAGTTAGTCTAAAAGTTCAACCAAAATCATACATTGTATTCTATTGAAAATACCAATACTAGGCACTAACTATAAGCATACTTGCTTTGTTTTTTAATCAAGAATGAAGTTCATGTACTATTTAACTTACATACAATTGACGCAGGCTATTCAGTCTCTCCTACTTAATCCAACGTTTCACTTAAACGAGCCACTGAAAGCTTTCAACAAATGTACAATAACCCTCATAAGAAACCAAATACTGATGTCTCACAAAGACATCACATCATTTAAAGACACTTACAATATAGAAGCACTAGACTTTCCTATTTTCAATAAACTGTATTTCATATATCCATCAGCAAATAGCAACAGCAAGTGTTTTAGATGCAATTTGGATCAGCAGCGTGGCTTTTTGTACAACGATACGCCAATTTCAGTAAGAAGTTTTCAACCTAGTCCAAAACTTACATGCTCAGTACTATTATATATTGATCCCGCATCTTGTCAATATTGGAATCTGGATTATGGACAAGGTCTCGATCCACCCCCATTACCATCAAGTTTTTTTGAGGGTTTTGCACTGATACGGGAAGAAATTAGCACATACTGGAACCGATTTATATTGCAGGTTCAATATAACCAGCATGCCTTAACCGAACATAATATACTTTTTGCCATCGAGAAATTTTACAACAACGCCTTAACTTTGAAGTTTGCCAAAATCGTGGTTCTTGTTGATGCATTTACTGGAACCGATAAAATTGAATATCGTGCTTATACCTTTCATATTATCAATTCCCAAACAGGACTGGCAACGCTTCATAAAAATCTAGAGCAGCAATGTAACCAATATTTTAAAAAGGCTTTTGATAAGATAGATGAAGCAATGTCGTGTTTTTATCAGACAAGAGAAAAAGTTAACATGTTGGAATATTATCCCATCTTTTTACCTGCGTTAACCTCACAGCAAATTTGGGATACCAGTGTAAAACTTAAAAATACACAGCAATTTGTGTTTGTCTGCATTTCGTTAACGTCTAATCACGGTGACTGTGTTGCTGATAAAACCAGCCTTCCGACACTTATGCGTGAACAACTTTTTCCAAACTCAACCATTATTACACTTAGTTCTTTATTTAGCCTTGTAGATAAACATTATCCGCAAATGTTAGTCATGGAAGCTATTTGGACTAAGACACACACTACCTTCCCTACAATTGAAACCCCTCACCACGTGTATACACTTATATGTACCCAATCAAGAAAACCTACTGGTTTGAAATATACAGGATATATATCTGCCTTTGATACAACAATATGGTGTCTTTTGTAGTCTGTTACAATTCTAAGCGTAAATCTGTTAGTTAGATTTACCAAAACGAAATGCAAACATAATTGGGAACATATTACATTTTCTTATTATATTTTAGCGGATAAATCCCTCACGATCCTAGAATCTAACAAGGTTTTGCTTCTCCCCTGGGTAGTATTTGGTATGCTGCTTTGTAACTATTACCGCGGCGATAACATCAATGAGTTAATAAACCTACTTGCACCGCAACATTTTGAAACGCTTTCTGAATTAATAAGTAGAAACTTTACGTTTTTCTCACCGCCACAAGAAAATGTACAGTCACAATATTCAGTATTAGCTGGTAACAGCAATCAGCAAATATTAAGTACAGCTTTACTGCACTTTGAGGATAGCATCGGGCATAAGTTTCCTGTGAAATTGGATTGGATTTTCCAACTGTGTAATTTCTCTGGTATATACTGTGACCAGCAAGTGATTAAACAAAATGGTATCTTACAAAGCCTGTTGCACAGAAAATCAAATCTTAAGGACTATATTGCGCTAGTGGATGAATATGCATCAGAACATTTGAAAACTTGTAAACATGAGGTTTTTATTGAATCGTACTACAAAGTTTTAAAACTGTATTCTATCCTTCGCAATCAAGTGGCCAACAAAGCTAATTTGCATATTAGTGCCTCACCGGTATATAAATTGGCTTTCATGCTCGGATTTCGGAATTTACCTGCCTCTTTTGTTGATATATTTTGGACAAGAATGTTGTCTCTTGATCACTCTGGTCTCATTGCGCATTGGAGAGAGTTAACCAAAATGGATTTTCCCATAAACATTACTAGGGACTTTAGGAAATATCTTGCAAATCGAGAAAAAGTTCATAATGACCCAGTACCAATTTCTTTGAGTACAAACGCAGTGGTACAGTTTTACGTCTGGTTGGGTCTACTTGCAGTTTGTTGTGCTGCATTTGGATTCAAAATTCTTTCTGCTATTTTAACGAAAGTACAGCAAATTATGCTTTTCCGATGGAAAGCACATACAAAAGTTGACAAATTTATTTAAAGGGGTCTGAAAAAATGTTGTATTTTTGTCTCCTAAATACAAAATACACTAAAACAAATTCTATTAGCAAAGGTAACACTTAATGCGTAACTTTTATTTTGGATAGCAACTGAATTTGCTATACATCCGGGTTTCATATTTTGTCGATTTTACCAATACTACCACAGCGTGTAATATTTTGTTTGTTTGTTACTTCAGTAGTATCGTTATAACCACTGGACTATGCTGGTTCGGCTAATTTGAAATGCAACAACTTTTATTGTTATATGGAATCGCTACTCTGCATTTAATCCTGTATTATTTGGAAAAGCAAGCATGCACAAAGTTTTCTAATATTTCAAGCATGGACAAATTTGGTAAAGGTAAGTGCTAACTGGAAATGTTGGGCGTTTGCTCCTAATTTGTAAATACTGGGGTAGAAGTATAAGAATCTTTTCTGCACCAAAGACTTTTTACATAGTAGGAAATATAAATACATAGTGGTAAGAATTCATACGTTTTAGCATTTTCACCCTAATTTCAAGTCCTTTATTTGAAAGAAAAAGGGAAGTCTCACTTTTGTTTTAGCAGCGTATGACAACGAAATTAAACAGGTAAGGTACCAAAATATAGAGTAATTAATTTTCACTCCATACCAAACCGATAATATTTTATATTGTATTAGGCAATCCATTTATTACATTCTTCATTTCAGCCAAGGCGCCGTAAGTCTGTTGCTGCAAATTTGTTTTATCAAGTATTATAACTGCTACCTAATACCGTGGGGAATAAATAATGATTAATTTCAACTACTAAATACTAAAGCGTATTAAAAGCTTGTAGCAAAGTCTTTGAAGGATGATAGTTTTGAATGTAGCAATGCAAATATTATATTTTCGTTTTCCCAAGTGTATAATATGGTATTGTACCAGTAACATAGATTCGGATTGTACGTTTGGAATCTTTTACGAAAAAACTAAGCACAATTAAATAAAACAGTGGAAAATGCAACATTACGTGAAGCAGGCGAGGTTTGAAGTAGTAGCTGGTCTTTTTCATATATAATGCTAAGCATACAAAAAACTACTATCAAACCATTCTTTCCAACCACTTGCATAAAAAATTCACTTCCAAAACATCACCTGGCTTTTTTATAGTTCCGATTGTTTTAAATGATTTTCTTCTTCAGAAGTTATGTTTGCCCTATTAAAAATGCCATATTTAAACAAAAATTATTTGCATGTATACAATTGCAAGACTTTAGTTGTAAAATAAAATAAAGATGCCACCTGAATCAGATACATGATTTAGGTGTATGGAATGGTCCAGGTTTTGCAAAATATGTGGAAAGTCGTTTATCAACGACTGGTTCTTGAAGCGTATATTTCATGTTATTACTGTTCAATTGTAAGTAATTATACTTTAGTATGAAATCGTTATTAGGTCAAAACATCATAATCCTGGTAATAAACCGCTATATAACGCTGATGAAAAATGCCATGTATACCTTCCTTAGAAAGCATGCTGTATTAAGTTTGACAGTACTTAAGTAACTGTGCTACGTATGTAGTTTCAGTCCTTGTTGTTATCAGAGTTATAGCCTAGTAAAGTTCAAACCGAAATAATACACTTTGATTGCCGAGGAATGAATAAAATTTAATTTAATTTTATGCATTTAAATATTATCGACATATTGATTGTCAGCACTTTTATCTCGGAAAGCCTATTGCCTGGTAAAAAGAATTTACGGTTCTTTTCCCCAATTTGTGCCAATTTACGCTTTATCCTTACATGCTTTAGCTTTAAAATACGTACAGCAATCGTCAATGTACCATATTTTATGCGATGCATGACCTAGATTACTAATCATAATTCACCGTTTTTTATTCATAGCGTTAGGTTTAAAAACTCTTAAGGTCTATATATTATAGTTACTACAAAGCATTTTTATTTAAATGGTGGCACGAAACAAATAATTAGGACGTGACCTTTGAACTTTTATTGCTTACTCGACGATAAACGATATGGATAAATTTAGTTCGATCTGTTGTTTGTAGACTATATTCTTATAAGAATAAGGACTGCACACATGGCAGAATACCATAATAGTTTATACCAAAGAAGGTACTTCCGCAAAGTCGAGTTGCTACTTCTGCCTGTTATATTAAATCACTTATCCTGATTAAATTCTGATCCAAGCTGTCATGTGACAATAATTTATTGGATATGTCCAGGCTAAGCCACGTCATTGAAGCTGTTATAGTTCCGAGCTTGAGAGCGTTCCGGTGATAACTTAATTTTCAGCTGTATAAATATTTGAAGTGTAGAAAACTGAAAAATTTAAAAATGAAATCATACTTTGTTATCTGGATATTACTCTGTATAGCCCATATCACTTGGTGCTTAAGTTCTTGTGCTAAACTTGAGCATAATGGTTATAACTGCTTTGAACCAAACCGTTTCTGGAGTTCACAGCAGAGTTTGAGTTACCGTATTGAAAATCTTAACGAACTGGTAATTCCACTGGCAAATGGCCGCAAAAAACTTGTAACTATTATCAATTACTCCGGCGTAGATATTAAGGAAACTGTGCAGCCCGTAGTAGTGAAACTTCCTAAACGGTTTTCAATAGAATATATCAATAGATTCAAGCAAACCACTAGTACAATAGAAATGGAAAAAGAAATTCGGAAACAAGCAACAAACGCTTTGCGGGAAGAATTCAACCTGCACAGAAATCTTTCGCTTTCAAATTCATGGTTTGAACATATTCAAATTCATTTGTTTATGCCACCATTTTTCCTTCTGGAAGATGTTTACAAAATTGACAAATGCTCACCCGACAGATGTTTAGAATCTTGGCCCGTGTATCGCATACTACTACCACTTGATCATACAAATATTAATGAAAAGTTAAATCAACATTACTACAATTTTATTGGAAGCGTAATGAGTCCAATTTCAAGTGGTCCTCAACAAAGCTTTATTTCGCATAGGCCAGGAAAGAGAAAATCCATATATTTTTTTGCTAAACCATCCTTATCCAAGCGAATAGTTACCCATGTCAGTCTTGCACTACCTTGTAAATGCCGAAAACGAATACAAATGAAAACATTTTCGATTAGCGAATATTTGCAATATAATGACCAAATTTTGTATACGTTTGCCTATAGCACAAATCATGTTAGGGGTGTGTATGAGAAGTTCTCGTTTCAATATGGCATTAACAGTTACATTGGAAAAGTTTGTAGCGGGAAAACAGAAATAATCAGAAGTGGTTTTGAATCATTTTTTAATGGAGTAGCTCATTTGACGTTGATTTCTATAGCAAACTATACTTTGTATTTCTCTGATTCAGGATTATGCTATTCGTGTCAAACAAATAACAATAACGGCTGGCTCAAACTTCCAGCAGATCCAAAATTATGTAAGCAAACTGCTAAAAACAACACATTTCCTGCAATATTCATCCTTCCATATCGAAGCAAAGTATGGTCAACCAACCGTCTTGTCATTGATTTTCATCCTAATAATTTACGCATATTGGCATGTGGACAAAAAGGATATACCGCATTTCCTTTTAAAGCTTATACAAATGTGTTTGATATGTACATCTGGTTATGTCTGCTGGCCACAATTGTGGTGTTTGCAACAATAATTAAAGGGACATTTACACTTCAAAAACATTCACACAGATGGACAGACAATGTGTTTCGTCTTATTAAAATTCTTGTGGAACAAGGAGATCCTTTTCAGTCTTACATGGAAAAAAATCCTACATTTCGAATGTTACTATCAGGTCTATTTTTAGGTGGTCTTGTGCTAAGCAATGCGTATAAAAATGATAACGTGTATGACATGGTTTTGCCTCGAAACCCAATTCTATACAAAGAACTTAAGGAACTGGCTAACGACGGTTTCTCTATTTACTTTCGAATTAAGCATTTCAACATATATATTCGTGGCGAATTCCCAGCGGAGCCTACACAATCTAATAAACGTGGTGTATGGTATAGTAACAAGAAATCTAATATTGAAGCCGTGTCCGAAGCAGTCGGCTTTCAGCAATCGCGAGTTATGAATGCTCAAACATCTGAGCTATTGCAAAACTCTCAAATCCATCCAAACGTGGCTAGAGAGTTAAGGCATTTGAAGAATTCGTTGCAACCTCTAATCAGAATAGGCCTTATACCATACCGGGATCCCACCAAGATGTCGAAGCTCAGTTCTATAATTGAACGGTTGTTTTTTGAACGAGAAGAAAAATGGTATTTTGAAGATCTTTACAAATGTAAAAGATCTGCATTTGTTTTTCCCGAGTTCTTAGGTAACATATATGCTCAGAAGTTAAATAATTTAGGAAAGAATTTAATTTCAGCTTCCACGAATGCTTTTGGAAAAGTATACCTTGGTCTGAGTATTTCAGGCCAAGTTTCTTTAAACTTGCAAGACAGGATGACTCGGCTTAAAACTTCGGGTATTGCTGACTGGCTTCCAAGGCTGGGAACAAATAAATATGTTCCAGATGTAAGTCAAAAAGTGCAAAGTGCTTCGCTGGGGGGAAACATATTAGTTATATTTTCACTTCTTTTGGTTGGACATTTGTTGGCGTTGTTGAGTTTTTTAATCGAAAAGCGGAACATGGAGAAGCTTGATAATAATCCTTTAAAAGATTGTTATACTAAAATATCTTGTATCTTTAAAAATATACATACACAACTTCTAAAATGTAAGCATAATATCGTACAAATTTGCACGTTTAGAAAATTTACCAATAGATTTCCTGCTACATTCATAAACATACGTAGTAAAGCATAAAAAATATTTGCTGCTAAAGAAGACAATAAAAGAGAACGGATAGCCAAAAAACAATTCGCACAAATTGAAATAAAATCAAAACAACTTAGTAGCGAATTCATTCTACAAACGTTTCAATAGTGTTGTTCACCTTGTTGGACTTTTAGTTCGTTGTACTACGTTTGGAATGGAAATAATTACAAAATACATACTGTAACTTAAGACTTCGACAATTAGTATTCTGGCTAGAAGTACACATGCGAGTTGTCATATTATTTATGGTAACGACAAAACTAGCTAAGCTGCTACTACTACTACCACCTGTGCTGTACATAAATAGAAGTGTTTAGATTTTGTTTGTGAGTTATAAATTATAAAATATATAGCGGATTACAAACTAGTAGACACAGTCAAAACGCGCTTAATGCATCATTGTTGTTATAAGTAACAATCCTACTATAATCAAAAAGGCCTGCCTAATATAACCAAGTAGTCCTACATAATATAATTAGAAAGTCTTACGTAGTATATGCTGGAAATCCTATGTAATATAACCAGGAAATCCTACATACAACATGGTAAAAGTAGGAAGTCCTACGTAATACAACCAGCAAGTCCTACGACAACTAAATAGTCTTACCGGAAGGTTTTGCATAACCAGGAAGTCCTAATAGGAAATCATACTGCGTTCAAATATTGCTTAGATAATATCTTAATCTAAAATGCACCAGTAATTACAACCAATAATTAAATTCGTACTAGTCTGAGCTGATCAAAATCAAAAGGCCACATGCCAACTGGGCTAATACAAACAACTATTTCAATATCCGTGTATCAAATGAATCAACTATTATGCTAACAAAAATTGTAAACTTACTGCGTCTGCCTGGCTGTGTTGGTGTGATATGCTTCAGTCTATACACGAATTTACTTTAGTCATTATCTTGTAACGTGGGTTTATATTTATGGATAGATAACTAGTTTAACACACTGTCTTGACCTAGCTTTGATTTAAAAATTATTACGTTTACTTAACGAAAGATGTAATATGATTAAAAAATAAACATAAAAGAAACATCCTTAACAGATTTTGTTAACCTACTCAAATGTACCACGTAATATTAGCTTGTGGTTGAAAAACAAAAATTAAGCTTTTCTCAGAGGTCTTTGTAATACACAAGTTGTTTTTCTATTTGCGGTTATTGCATTTTTAGGGTTTGGGCTGGCATAAACACACAGAAAAGTAGCCAGTAAACAAGGCATTCTAAATAGCGAAGCAAATAGCAAATGTAAGCACGAGTATTTTTACTTAATTAAATTTGTGCTGATCCGAAGTGACAAAAATATAAAACTACCTGACAACTTAGCTAATACGAAGAACCAGCTCGATATCTGGCTAAACATTGAATTAATTATTAACAGGAACTGCTCGTGGCGTCCTTTGTTGATTTTAACAATTCTAAGCGTGATGGTGTTGTTTAAAATTTCAAAAACGAATTACAAAACTGTCTGGGAATATGTTACGTTTTCATTTTACATTTTAATGGATAAGTCCATAACTGTTTTAGAACCCAACAAGTTATTGCTTCTACCTTGGGTAGTTTTGGGAATGCTGTTTTGCAACTTTTACCGTGGCGACAAGGAGTGTGTTCTTCCATGTATTTAAGGAATTTTTACATTTTTACATGTAAATATGTAAAAAACATGTAAAAATGTAAAATGGAAATATTATGGAAAAAATCAGTATGATAGAGTCAAAATGGCTGCTTTACAGTGGCCAGCTCACACATTGAAAGCTGAAGCATGGTAGAACTCTCTACAAATGCGGTTTTAATGTGTATTTAGTTCAGTTTTAACACAACAATTAACTTAATGGCACATTAACTTATGCATTTAACCAATTTTCTAAAGAAAAATCTTTTTTACATGTTTTTTCCATGATGGTTTTTCCAAATTCCTTTCTTTTTTACATGTAATTACATGTTTTTTCCATATTTTTTACATGGTACATGTATTTACATCTGCACACCTTGCGTGGCGATAATATCAATGAACGACTTGCACCTCAACATTTCGAAACATTTTCTGAATTGGCCGTTAGAAATTTTACGTTTTACTCAAGTCCAGAAAAAAATATACATGCAGCGTATTCAGCACTTGCTGGCGATAGCAACTACCACAAAATGTTAAGTGAGGTAACATGGCCATATGAAAATTTCATCGGACATAAATTTTCTTTAGAATTAGATATAATTTTTAAAACGTGCATTGTGCATTCGTTGTGCATTGTGATAAAGAAGTGACAAAATGCTCAATTGCGCAACCTCTACATAGACCATCAAATTTTCAGGACTATATTGCTCCGGTGATCGAATATGTATCAGAACATTTGAAAATTTGTAAACGTGAGGCTTTTATTGAGACGTACGATAAGGTTTTAAAAGTTTACTCCAATCTTCGAAATCAAGTAGCTAACGAAGCTGATTTACATATTGGTAGCTCAGCGGTGTATAAGTTGGCTCTTGTGTATGGCTTTCTAAATGTACCAATGTCTTCTGACGTATTTTGGACAAGAGTACGATCTTTAGATCACTCTGGTCTGACTGCGCACTGGAGAAAGCTGTCTAAAATGGATTTGCCCGGAAACGTTACTAGAGATTTTAGGAAATATCTCGGCAATCGGGAAAAGATTCACAATGACCCTGTTCCAATTTCGTTGAGCACAAACGTGGTAGTACAGTTTTATGTCTTGTTGGGTTTGCTTGCAGTTTGTTGTGTTACATTTGGATTGGAAATTCATTCTGCTATTTTGACAAAAGTACAGCAAATGCTTTTCAGGTTGAAAGCAAAAACACAAGTAGTCAAATTTACTTGTAAGTCAATCAAGAGAAATGTTGTAGTATTGTCCCAACCGGAAAATTCATTTTAAAAAATCTGAATAGCCAAGATAGCATGCATAATGTTGTTATGGATAGCAGTTAGAATTAGAAATGTAAATGCTGGTTTATATTTTGTCGCTTTTATCAGTGCCTACCTCAAATAGTAATAGTAATATACGAATTGTTACTGCACTTACTTCCATACAATAATATTTGGACAAGCAAGCATGTACGAAGTTTTCTGATTTTTCAAAAACAAAGATGAAATGATTTCATAAGATTGTAGATAAGCGCTAATTGGAAAATAAGATTTTCCCATAATTTGTAAATAAAGGGTAGGAGTATAGCATTATATTTGGCAGCAAAAACTTTTAAAGTAAGTTATGTCAAGCTATCCCAACGACTTTTGCAAATTAAATATCATTAAAAACTAAAAGTTAATAAGACACTTTACTTTCGAGAAAGAGTTGTTTGCTGTTTAAACATTGAAATAAATACAAAAATCGGAGTACACATGTCTTTATAAATTTTAAGGCACAAACTTTATTTTAAACTTTACTAGAAATATCCACTATTTGTAAGAAATACTATGTATTTATGTAATTTTAATAATAAAATACTGCTCAATAAAACTGACTGGTTGACTACCTAAACTATACACCTAAACTATAATCCTATCAACTATTTCAAACAGAAATAAATTGAGTATTTAGTCCAAATGAATTAGATACAGTTACTTAATCGCGTTTCTTTTACAAAATCTGCGAACCTGCATTTTCATCAAAATTATTGTCACTGTTTCATCAAAACTCGCTCTTTTACCACACTTCTGGGTCCCGAAAGAGAATGACCTCTAGCTATTGGAATGACAATTCCGTGTTTATCCTTCACATGATTTCTCCAGTTATGTCTATGCGCATAACTTTGACCACAGTGTTCACACTGATACGCAACCTTATCGGTCGTATTATGCGTCTGCATATGTGCTTGCAATTTATACTTATCTGCACACTTTTTCTTGCAAATCTCGCACTCATACTTCCATGTCTCGGGATCTTGGTGATAAACCATGTGCATTTGCAGTCCAACCTTTCTTGAAAACGCCTTTCCACACAGCTCACACACGAATTTTTTTTCTTTCTTTTTAGGCTCTTTTGGATGAGAATGTTTCATGTGTTTTTGCAATCCCTGTTGCTTCCAATACCGCTTATGACACACTTTGCAATCCACCCACCCATCATTAGGCTTGTCATTAAGTCGATGTCCAAATGTCAAGTGCCACTCCAACTCTGGCTTGGTAGCAAAACGTTTTCCACAATTTTTCGCGTTACAAACCTCAGGCAAGCTGGGATCTTCACTCTTGTCATGATACTTATTGTAGTGTTGAAAGTAGCTTTTTCTGTCCTTATACGGTCCACCACCACAAACAGGACATTTGGAGTTACAGTCAAAATGCATTTCCGTTTTGTGTCTGAGAAGCTGTATTCCAAAGAGAAAGTAGGCTGGACACTGGTCGCATCTTTGAATATCTTTGGCAGCTACACCATTTGTATTGTGGTGCGTTTCAAAATGAAAAGCTACTGAATTTCCCCGTATTTTCGCATTACAAATGGAACAAGTGTGCGTTTTTGTAGAAATGTTCAGATGCTTTTCCACAAAGTGCCGTACATAAAGTGCTTTACTATTGCCAAAGTATTTACAGCGAGGACAATTAAATCTCCTGTATTTGTGGCTGGTTGGCTTTTCTGTAGTTTCTGCTGTTTTCTCTTCTTTGCTTTCTTCATGAAAGGTTCCTACACCGTGTTCCGCCTCATGAACTGCAATATCCGGAGCGTAGTCCTTTTCCACTGAGCAAAATCCACATTTCCAGTTACCATGCAAAAGTTTATGAGCTTGCAAGCAGTTTTTATCAGAGAATTTTTCAGAACAGTTTGGTTCACTGCAGAAAATGTGCTTTTTTCGTATTCTATATTTATTTGCAAGGTGAAGCATTTTCATGTGCTGCTCCAGTAGCTTTTCATGTCGGAAATGTTTAAAGCATAATTTGCACTCAAAAGTTGGCTCGTTGCAACTTTCCTTTCCTTGAACCTCCTTTTCAGGAACTTCCTTGTTCACTTCCGTTTCTTGCCTGGTTTCATTATCTCCTTCTTCCGGAACTTCCTCGAAAATAAAATGCACCAGTCTTCTGTGCGCGTCGAGTTGATGCTTTCTTAGAAAATATGCTGAACATCCTTTTTCGTCACACCATATCACAGACTCGGGATTAACGCCTTGCAAATCATGAAACCTTGCATAATGCTGATTTTTCACCTTTTTAAAGTCGGCCCGAGTCAACTGACAAATTGGACATTGCCAAAGTTTCGCTTGGTCCCTAGCAATTCCCAAGTGCATTGCAAGATGATGGTTTATGTAAGCGTTTTCATTACGGAGTACTTTAAAAGGACAACGTGGGCAGTAGAAGAAGGGGTGACCAATGGCTCCTGCGTTTCTTTTAGAGTGCTCATTGAGCTCATGGCGACTTAGGTCGGGGGCAAAGGTTTCCATCTTGGCACAAAATTTGCAGGCAAATTGGCCATGAAGCTGTTTTCGACAACGTCTTGTGTGCTCCCTCAAGTCTTTTCGTGTAAAGAAAAGTTTTTCACACAGCTCGCATTTTACGGTTGGATTGGGAAGACTTTCAAGAGAAGAAAGTCGTTCGAAGGATAACTTGTTGGATGGGTGTCTCCATTTGAAGTGCATTTTCAGGCGGTTTATCGTTAGAAAGGTACGCTTACTGGTGGTACATAAAGTGCATTTTAGACTTTGATAGTTTGAGGAGGAGATAGTTGGCGTGTTTTTGTGCATGATTCCCATGTGCACTTCTAATCCGGCCGCACATCTCAACAGCTTGCCACAAATCGGGCACTTAAACCTGGTATCGGTTTCAATTTCCATTTCTTCTTTTATTTCCTTGAAACTTGGTTCAAAGTCGCTGTCGGGATCACTAGAAGAGTCAGTGTCTTGCTGATAGTTGGCATCAGTTTGATCTTGGTCACCCTCGTCATCGCTGACATCCTCTTCCACATATTTCGTAAACTTATTTCTAGAGGAGCGTCGTAAATTGTAAGGTGCCGTATTTAGTTGGTCTGTGGAATTATCTTCCGAAGCTGCTCTGTCCTCAACTTCAACTTTTGGGGCTTTTGGTTTTGAAAGAGAAAGTGAAGACGTGACTATTTCACCGTTAATAGGAATTGCTTGCGGATTGCTGATGGGTTCTTTGACTGCAGGGCTTTGATCTTTTGAAATAGTAGTGATTTTTATGGCGGTATTCTTATTGATAGGTAAAGGAACATCTTGATTTGCCGCAATGGATTCCGTGTTATCGAAATTATCTTTGGATAATGGGCTTGCACACGGTGATGTTATGGGCGTTGGTGGTTCACAGGATTCTGACGGTGACCTTGAAACGTCATGATCCTCGTCTTCTTCAGCGTCCATCATCCCCTCAGTCTTCACTTGAAAGTTTGCTTTTGGTGATAGTGATGAGGCGTTAATAATATCCTCAAGAACTTCAGATTGTCTGTCTTCATCCGTTACATCCACCGTCTTTGTAACCGAATGCTGGGAACTGGAACCGTCGCTGTGCTTCAGTTTACGGTGCAATTTGAGAATGGATGCGCTTCTGAACCAGTCACTACAAACTTCACACTGACACTAGACAAAAAAGTCATTCTTTAGTTTAGACATTGTGGGGTTCTTTATATTTTTCGTTTAATTTAATAGCTTATCAACCTGCCAGTTGTTGGTGTCAAGTGTCGTGGTGGTGGGGTTTACAGTCTCCTGTTCCACATTGGTTTCTTCGGAGGTTTGCAAAAGTTCCACCGGTTGGTTATCAGCCTGCGGTTGCGAATCCACACCTTTTTTACTCAGATCTAAGCCTGTTTAGCTCCTTCTTCGTTTCCTAACCAAAGATAATAAGTTAATGTTAAGAAACTCAATGATGTTTACATTTCCAAAATGAAATTACCTGCAGGGCTTGAAGTCAGCCTCCAGGGTGAGACCACTAAGAAGCGTTTCTTCATCATCTTCACGACCACCAGCAACACTAGAACCCTGACTGACTGGTAATGGAGATGAAGTCGTGACCAAACCATCCTTAACCAATTTATTCATATCCTCATAGTGGCTGAGGTTCAAGTGATCATCCGCTGACAAGTACAAATGGACTTGGATCTCTTTTGTTTTGTTGCTAATCTCTTCCAGGTGGGTTTTCTTTCCATTCTTGACTTGCACCCCCTCCTCCAAGTCCTCGTTCACCAAGTCATTCTGAACTTTCTCAGGGTCACCTAAAGCATTCCTAAGGTCACGATCAACAAGGTTTCGCTTTTCAGCCTTCCTTCTATCCAACACCACTCGGGGATACGACCTTGCCAACCGTCCAGAACCTTAAAAGTCACACAAAATTAGTTTATTCTTTACCACACAATCCATTGGATTCAATCCAATAAATTATTGGCAATAACCAAACCCATTCTTACATTTTCTCAAGAAGTCCTTCCCTAACGCCCTCACCCTCTTACACATCTCCTCACCCTTCTCCTCCCCCACACTCTCCTTAATCGTCCTCTTCAGTCCCACCTTCCTCTCTTTTACCCTATCCCCCAATTTCACAATTTCCGCCAAGCACTCCAACTTCCATCCCAGCCTCAACTCCACACACTTCAGTTTATGATATTCCTCCAAAATCCCGTCCACCAGCAGCCCACAATCCTCACAAAACCTAACTCCACTCTCCACCCAACCCTCCCCCCAACCCCCTCCATTCAGTTGATTCAGTCCAGTCCCTCCAAAAAATCTCCTCACAAATATCCACCACCTTTTCCAAATTTCCCCCCGGTCCTCCCTTTCTCCTCACCCTCCTCTTCAAAATTATAGCTTCTAAAGCAAAACGGGCAAACTTTCACTTTCACCCCCGCCATTGCTTCAAAAAACCTAACCTGAAACCTAAAAACTAAAATTATTTTAATTGTCACTCAGTCCATCTCAAGAACTTCGTCTTCGTCATCTTCAAGCTCTCTTTAAGCTTGCTTTAATGTTTTGGTGCCGTTCCCTGTCAACGTCCACCTTTCTCTTGTTCAACTCGACAAGAATCAATGCATTCCTAGCCACGTGGCTGCGTGCATGAGTGAAGGGCCCCTCAAGCAACAGCTGAGCTGAGACACAGAAGCAGAATCTCGGCAGCAGCAGTCGCACGCGTCATTTCTCTTTTATCACTTGTGGCTTATCAAGCTGCTTGGATGGTTATCGGCGATAACTTATCGTCATTCTTATCATTTAACCGTTACTTAAACGATTATTAAATCCGTTACCAGTGATTCCAGCTAGTTGACAACTTGCACTTGGTTTTGGCAACTTTTTCTTGGATTTTAAGACGGATTTCTGTAGTTTAGTAAAATGTCTGAGGAGGAAAATCCCGTCTCCGGACCTGCAGGGGGACAAGTGTTCCAGAATACTCATCCGTTGAACAATCACTTGGTAAACTTAATAATTACTTGACTATCTGATTTTAAAAAGCTAGAAGTTAAGAGGTTTGGGTTTTAACGATGAGTCATGAGTCATTGATGACTAATGGTCTATTTTTGTATTTTTTATTGTAGGTGCTTGAACAAGTCTTTCAACACGTGACAACTCTGGACACCTTAAAATCAGCTAGATTGGTGAACAGAACTTGGTATAATGCCAGTACCGGGATCTGGAATGCTTGGAGGAGAGTCCTGACCTTGACAATTGCCCCAGGTGCTAATCTACTGGAAGAAGAGGATGAGGTGACGAGGATAATGACATTGGGGCAACTTAAAGTGCTACAGAAACAGGATAACAGTAACAGTCAGTTTGAAAGATATCATTATCGTCACTACAAAATTCAGGGTTGGACCATTAAAGATAATCAGTTTAAAGAGGGAGACGGAGAGCTAGAAGAGGAACTTAATCGTGAGGAAGATTATGGGCTGTTGTTTCTACAAAAATGGTTCTGGAATTATTACGGCGGTTGGATCACCAAAGTTACGTTTTCCAAGTGTAAGTTTCCCCGGAACCAGACTCCGTTCAGAAGCTGGTTTCTAGAGAAAGTTCCTCATCTGAGCACATTGGAACTTGTGGAGTGTTCTATTGGAGATCAGGGTGGAGGCGAACGTGTAGCTGTTAACGAGATTCCTCTTGGAGTTCCAATCAAGCCATGGAAAGCAGACAAAAATGCGTACAAACACGAGGCATTGAAGAATCTGACACTGGACAAGATCTCTGGCTCACACGAGTTTAGTTTCAAGTGGCACCAGTTTCTGGACTCGGTGCCGAATTTGGAGAAGCTTTTTATGAAGAATATTGATGCAGCAATTTGTCCAGTGTTGACTTGCCCACATGGAATGCCTCCAACTCTGAGGGTTTTGGACGTGATGGATTTGTAAGTAGAATTATTACCTATTCTTTTATTAACTAGTTGGCATTCTTGTGGAATGAATGCATCCGACTTTCTAATTTCAGTTGTCAATTTGCGCTATTTAATTGGTCCAAACATTCCGCTTACTATCCCGAGCAGGGCTTTTTGGAGGAGCTGCACATGGACATGGGCTATGGCCATAAAGAGCTAAAATTGACATGCAAAACTATTGAGCTGCATGGCTACACCCTCAAAAAGCTGCACTTGTACAGGGCACCCTACTCTGCTCCAATTAAAAAGTTTTTCATTCCATTTAACTTGTTGACTGAGCTATACCTCTGGGGCAACATCACTGACTCTCTAGACTTTCTTCAGTTTCTGCCAGAGTTGAAGGTGCTTGTGATGAACACAAGTTGCTGGGAAAGGAGACAGAGACAGGTACAAATTCAAGTAGCACCAGTTCCTCTGTTTGACAAGGATCTGGTGCAGTGTTCCAAGGGGATTTCGCCAGAGTTTGAAATGCGAAACATGGAACGACTGGAGTTTGACTGGGGACCGTTGTGGGTTAGCGGGTGGAAGCAGTTGGGAAAGTGGATGCCTAATTTGAAGCGGGTGAAGGGAATGGTGACGAGAGATGAGCAGTTGATGATTATAGCGCAGCAGTGGAAAGAGTTGGAGTTGGTGGAGTTGGCCCATGGGAGTGAATTAATGAGTGGAAGGGGGATTACGGTGGGACTGGCGAAATTGCAGAAACTGACGTATTTTGGGTGGAAGGGATGTGCTTGTACTAGGCAGAAAGTTAAGTGGGCTGAGGAAAAGAAAAATGAGATGGAGGGAGTTCTGGGGAGGATAGTGGGAGGGAATGGAGGAAAGTGGGTGGTTCCGTGGAATGATGGTGCTGTGAATAAAGACGAAGTTTGTGCGGAGGCAAGGTACAAAGCAGATATGTTAGCTGCACGTCAGCAGCAGCGTGCTAATTAATTGTTCATTAGTTAAGAAAAAGAATAGTTTAACGAATTGGTGGTATTTTTGCTACTTGTAGATTGTAACGTTTTTAGTTGTGGTAGGTATTACTAATCTCTGTAAAAACGCGGACTGCGGGGCTTTACACTAAGTACAAATACATACAACAAACAATACATACATAAAATAAATACAAACTACTCATTGAAACATGACTAGAAAGAAAGATTTGCAAGAATTTAACTGAAATAATTGAAGTAAAAGTATAATAAATGTACTTTCATGATAAGCATTACAAATATATATCGTATTCTAAATTATATAATAAATTTTGTATGAACTTTTATTTTCGTAAAATAAATATCTCGTTTACAAAAATTGTTCCAGTCGTCTGTTCAGTAGATACTAGATACATTTCAAACGCATGGAGCAAGCAACTAAATAAAAATAGCATTAATTGTGCTATTAAAAGTGCATTTGGAAAGGGCACCTTACATTTATTTGTCAGAAATCTACTTTTTGTTCGGTGGCACAAGTGGCTGAATTGTGACAATAATGCAAGCACACGTTTCACTAACCATAATCACTTATACAATTACTATTGTGTTTACAGAAATTCCAAGAACACATTATTGGCACTTTTGCAAACTTTTATTCTTTGTCTCATATGCACATTTGGTCTTCCCGCATAGTATATAAGGAACGGTTTTTTTAGTCTTATTTTTGTACGCAACAAAAGTTTAAATATGCAAATCACCTATGCTTATTAACACGCATGTTCGGAGCTCAGCTTGTCGGGTTTGCGATGCACTTAACCACTAAACAAATAGCCACTGTTTTAGGTTTTACAAATCAGCTTTAATAACTAAAATGCTCATAAACCTACGTGTAACAAAGTATATGAGCTAAACTATTTGATATTTGATACAAACGATTTGATACAAGATTTAATATCACTACATAAAATTGATACTTGAAACTTTTACTAACTACGATGCGACGAGCAGGAGGAGAGGCGCTGACGCTGGGTTGACGCATCTCTATATACCCAGAATTCTCCTCTTCTCTTGACCTTTTTAACGAAAGTACAGCCAACTGCACTTGATAAACAACTGTATTTTCTTAGCGACTAAACTTATGCTACTTGACAAACGCTTTTACTGCAGCTACGCTTTACAACCATTTGATACAAACACAAAAAATGCTTTCACTAAAAACTATGGAGCCTTCACATGCTCCAACAACGCAATTCTTCTTATTCATCTTACAAAAATATGAAATCCTTAAAAGAGTGTGTGGTTATAAGAAGCGCAAGCAAACACTTAGTTTCAATAGTTTGCTTGGAAAATTAAATTTTATGGTGGATATGAATCTTGTTGTGTACATAAAATGGTGGGAACATATTATGTGAGAAACAACCCGCAGTAACAATTACGTGTTAAAAGGAGGATTTTCAATTTTCAAAGACTTATTTTTGCAAGTTTTCTTGGAAATCAAAACAACCATTTTAACGATGAGCGACATTTTAAAACGTTTGCTTGTAAAATAACAGCTAAAACAAATAATAGTTTTGCCATTTTTCCTTTGTTCAAGTATTAAGTTATGTGTATGCTATCATAACTCCTAACTGCTTTTAAGCTTTTAATTTTTCAATTAAATTGTAAGTTCTACGCATAAGTGCTATTAGAATTTTTGTTTTATTTTCCTTCATATTTTAATATTTAAGTTTTGGATGGATAGTCAATCTACGTATGGAATTTACTAAAGGGTTCATAAAGCTAGCAGCTTCTTCATTAAAAAAATATTTGGCTACAACAAACTTACATATCCTCTAAGAACATTCTCAGTCCTTTTTCGTAGTTCCCCAAAAGTGGGTCGCAATTCAGGATTTATTTCCCAGCACTGTTCCATGATTGAGTACATTCCTTTATCGTCATAACTAGGTAACTCAGGTTTCAATCCATCCATCAACTGTTTAGAAAAAGTCGCATCGCAAACCATCCCAGGATACGGCATGTCTCCAAGCGAGTAAATTTCCCAGAGGGTGATTCCGTATGCCCAAACATCAGTTTTTTCGCAAAACTCTTGTCGCTGCAGTGCTTCTGGAGCCATCCATTGCCACGGTAAAGGTTCGCGAGTCATTTTTAAGTAATGCGTATAGTCGTACAGCCGCCGTGAAAGTCCAAAGTCAGAGATTTTGGCAGTTTTATTTGAATCAAGTAGAACATTTCTTGTTGCGAGATCAGCGTGTACTAGCTAAAAGATGAAATATCTTAATGAACTTTCTACCTATGCATTTGTCTACTGGTAAAATAAAACTGACCTGTTTTGATGCAATGTATTCCATTCCACAAGCAATTTCTTTACTCCATCTATGCAAGTTATTTTGCATTTCTGCTTGAATCGCTTCCAAATTTACTTCATCATCAGAACTAGTTTCGTCGCCTGAGCTTTGGCCGTGTTGCATGTTTAAGGTCAAAGTGTTACTATGCCCTTCTTTATTTGCCTTCAATTCTCTAAGATGTCTTTCTAAAGATCCAAAACTGCATAGCTCCAAAATTACAAATACGCACCCATTTTTAAGCTTGTCTGTGTTTGCTCCGTATAATTTTATGATGTTTTTGAGTGTTCCTAGGTACGATAAAATTTTAATTTCCGATAATAAGCCTCTGAGTGCGGGAACTGGAGATTGATCCATTAATCTAGAGCGCTTCTTTAAGGTTTTTATAGCTATCTTTGTCAGAAGCAAGCTATTTGATGGTCCTTGAGATGTGCTGTTCTTCAGCGTTCCAAAATAAACTACACCAAACTCTCCGGAACCAAGCGATTTTGTAAAATCTACAATGATACAGTTGTATGTTAAAACATACATAAGTTTACTTATTCAATAATCCAAATTGACAAAGTTTTGCATTACCAATTTCAAATAAGCGTCTCGAAATTTCATAGCGTTCTTTCTCATATCGTAATGACCTTGCTACCTCTAATCCAGAGGCACCCAAATCGGTATCGTGGCCATTGTGGAACCCAAGTCGTCAGACAAAAGCGCACTATTTTGTCGATGTCGTAGACAATAATATATTATTGCAATTGCCAATAAAACTGCGCCGATAAATACAAAGTCCAGCACCAGTATCAAATGCGTCAGGGTAAATTCTTGTTTGTATAAAGGAAGAGTAAGAGAAGCGTTTTTATGGATACGTTTTAGACCTGCGAATAAAATACTTAAACATGGCACTCTATCTGTATGTAAATGTATGCAGTGTTTAGTTGTATGATAGTTATGGAGAATGAATAATACTTACTAGTAGCTTCGTAGGTACTGGGAGTGTACTCGGTTATGCATTCGACTGAAGGTCCTGGGCATCTAGTGACGATAGCAGGACAATTAGTGAAGGGAAATGGAAAATAAGTGATGTTACCATAAACATACACTTGGCAACTCTCCTGAGAAACGTCGCAATATGATGAGATTGTTCCCAGGTGTGTTTTATATGGCTTTATGGAAACCCCCATAGAATCTTCAATTAAAGTCTTCCGCTGCTGCTTATCAATAAGCGCAAACATTTCACCAGTGCTACTGTGACCCACTTTTTGTCTGTTGCTTTCATATTTATGATAGTTTAACAGGTTATTCTTGGAACGTTTTTCATATTGCGTTTAATGATCTGGTGATTGCAAAAATACAAAATTAATTACAACAAGTTTAAACGGCAAAAATAAACTGCATAAATGTGCACCAAACCTGTAATTCCGGGTTCAAAGGTAGCCGTATGTATGTAAAAGTATTCATTAAAGGCCTTTAGTGGAACATTTGAGTTAGGCTGATTGTAGTACACAATGTCCTTCCAGTGTACATATGTGATTTATTGTATAATTGAATTTGGAAACATTGTACGATTTCTGATGTATCAAATAAAAAAGCACAAACACAAATGGATTTAAAGGAAAGAAAGAGAGAGAGAGGTTCTTCTCGCATGAACGTGAGCGAGCAATAGAACAAGGATGTAAATGTTGCAAGGGATTTATTATTAGAAAAGGATGTATGCAAAAAGTAGTGAATAAGGTAACGGGTAAAGAGGAATGATAAGAAGTTAGGTAAATAAAACACGTAAATCATGTAAATATTATATGTGGTATTAGGTAGACATACATAATATAAGTATATTAATATATAAGCGGACGTAGTGCATGTATTGTGAAAAAGTGAGAGTTAATGATGGTAACCAGTTCAGCATCTAAATGCGCAGGGAATACCTGTTATTGTGATGCTTTAAAGGGAACGGCCGGCAATTGTTGCTATCAGCACATCGTATGGAATATGTCGCTATTTAACATGCATTGCCCAAGTTATGACCAATTGTTTGCATCTAAGCACAAAAAAAAATAAAACAAATAAGAAGATTTTTGTCAAGCAACACTAATATAAACAATATATTGTACCCACGCAATTTCGGCCAATTGCAAGTTTTGAGCAAAGCATCAATAAAATAAAACTGTGTACGGCTTGTTAATCCTGCCATATTTGAATCTGATCCAACTATTCAATTTATATGATAGTCTACTTAATTAGTTATTAAGTGTTTGACACGTAATGATACAACGGACTCTTTTGGAGTTTACCATTTATACTTCTGATCTTTGCTAACGGTTTTTAATAACTAATGGTGCTAATTGCTGACTATTAATGATTATTTTTCTAATATCGTTTAAATGTTGCAAAAATATTTTGTGGCCGTATAACTGATAACGCAGTAGTGTGTGCGCATCTGAAAATGTGTTGAGTCAACAAACGTTTCTCTGCGTTTTTTCTCGGAATAATTTATCACACATATGCTGCAAATGTACTATTGTAATGGTTATCAGTGGTTATCTATAATGGGCATATTATACTGTTATAAAACATGATTTGTTCCAAATTCCAGAATATGCTGAAAACTAAAGAGTGGTACGTGTACTGTTATGGTGAAAATATATAAGTAGGTCTAAAAATACGTGCAAAATACAAAGATGCAATTTTTCTTAGTCATTAGTAATGTATTTTTATATGAAATCTAGAATAGTTTGTGCCTATAATACTGCCAATGCTACCAATCTACTCATGTAATTTCAATAGTTTGGTTGGAAAAATCAATCAAATTTTATGGTAGATTTAAAATTTTGTTGTGTACACACAATTGCACAGCATAAAACTTGAATCTTTTTCTTCAGATTTCCATTTTGTATAAGATCAATAAGATCATAACCTGGCAAGTATGACAGGATTTATGTTAAGACTTTTTCTTAGTATGGTCGTATCAAGCAGGTTCCTTGTATTTATAAAGGATTGCTATTAAGAAGCATTAAGCTTACGGGTCCAAAAGGTATTTATCTATAAATATGAAATATGATGACCAGGATGCCAGGTGGACGAAATCACGATCTTTGAAGAGTTGGAGTTATTATCGATTTTGAAAGAGTAATTATTATAGAAGGGCTAACAAAAGACGACTTCTTAGCTGTTCCCAAGAAATTGGATGTCAGTGTTTATAGACAAAAAAATACGAAACGTATTCAATTTTTGAAACCGAATTCATAAGAAACACATGTGACATTTTTTGTACTAATATTAAATAGAATGGTAAAAGTAAAAGCTTTGGAACCTGGAACCTGTTCGTAAATTATTTTCTAATGAACGCTTAAGCGTTTTTGTTAAGACATTGCAAATTCAAGAAAATAATATACGAGACAGAAACTGTGCTTAATGCTAATATATTATTTTATATTTTCATATGTGATATCTGAAATGGATGAGATTTGGATTAGAACAGGATAATTTAAGAATTTGTTTGATGTGTGGATTATATTCCCAACAGTACTATTAATGCTTTATAACATCGTGTTAATCAAATAGTTTTAACAGAATTTTCATAAAGTTTTGGTAATGACGTAGATTTTGCCCCAAGCAAGTTTTCTCAAGCTTCATACCTAAATCTGAATCTAAAACTTGTAAGCCCTGCTGCAGTAAAATGGTACACGCTTTACAAATGTAATCGCCTAAGGGTCATTTTTGTCAGCTTCAATCTTGCCATCACACGAACACCATAATATACGCAGTACGACACAGAAAAAACTTTTCTCACTTTTATTCTCAAGGTTAAAAAAAATGCTTACTGTGTCTACAGGTGAGCTCGAGCTGTGACCACCTCATTGCTTGCCTTGTTTTAATTTTGCATTTTCAAAAACAATTTTTTGTGAAGAGTTTACGGGACGGTCTTAAATTAAAATAATCCATCGAATCTAAATTACGTGAACATTTTAAATTGCTGCATGTGTGGATAATGTGATTTCTTCAATTATTTTATAAAACTACTGCTTAAAATTATACCACAAACCCAGCATCAACAGAAATAAAAAACCTCTTTTAATTTTAAGTTTCGAGTGAACATTGTGCAAATCACAGTGGAAATATGGTCGCAGCACAATAACTGTTCCATCATTTATATACTGCTACCATATGATCAGTTTAGTTAAGTCATTGTAAATTATTGTACTAATATAATTGACCAATATGAGTGCTGCAGTGTGCATATTTTGTGGGAAATCATTCAAAACACACCATGATCTTCCAAGACATCTTAGCCAACACACAAAAGAAAAGCCTGAGTTTTGCCGGGTTTGCAAGAAGGAATTCTTAAACAAGACTCTAATAAATATACATTTGACAGGCCACTTTCCCAACTTAAAAAAGCATCGGTGTGAAATTTGCAACAAAACGTTTGCATCCTATACTAAACTTTCATTTCACATTCTTTCTCACACCGGTGAGTTACCATACAAATGTCAAGTTTGCGGAAAGCGTTTTAAACAATGCTCTTTTCTTATCCAGCACTCAGTTACCCATTCCAAAGAAAGACCTTTTCAATGTGAACTATGCCCAAAAACCTACAAAAGAAATTCTGATCTAAGCTGTCATGTGTACGCAAGGCACACGTCTACACAGCACTTCTGTGAAATTTGTGAAATGAAGTTTAAAACTTCAAAGCTTTTAGAGTATCATAAAAATATACACATGGGAATCAAACCATTTAAATGCCGTCTTTGCAATAAGAGTTTTAGTGAGCCCAGGTTCCTAAAATGGCACAAATGTTATCAAAACAAATGTATTCAGCTTTACAAATGCAAACCCTGTGACCTGTCTTTTGAAACAGCACTGGCTTTGAGGAAACATCGGAAATCTCACAACCTAGTCTGCAATAAAATCTGTGCTATTTGTAACCAAAGATTTTTGTCTCAAGAACGGCTTAATAGCCACCTATTGACACACACAGGAGAACGCCCATACAAATGTAATTTGTGTTACAAAGCATTTCCAAATGCTAGGGAATTAAAACGACATGGTGTTGTTCATACAACTGAAAAACCATTTAAATGTGATATGTGCGGGTGTTGTTTTAAGACAAAACAATCTTTAAAGATACATGAAGACAGTCATTTGGAAAAATCATTTGAGTGTATATTTTGCAGGAAAATGTTTAGAAGTCGGAGAAATCTGTATGTTCACATTCAAACACACACTAATGAACGGCCATATAATTGCAGAGTTTGCGGGAAAGCATTTCTAAACACACAACATGTACAATATCACAGTATTGTGCATCAAAATCACAAAGCCTTTCAATGCAAACGCTGCAGATTGCAGTTTAAATACATGTCTTCTTTGAGGAGGCACGTTCGGAAACACCATAACTCTAGCTAGATTTTGAAACTTAAAATATAAAACTGAAGTATGTTAAAATAATTCCGCGCTTTCCCAAATGTAAGTGAAAGTTTTAAAATGTTATCTTCCCGTATTTGTTGTTTCTGTCTAGCAAAACAAGAAATTGGTAAGAAGGTCAACATTCAAGAATTTATACGTCCGTGTTTAGGTTATAAATTACTTAAAAAAGGAAAAAGAAATTTGTAAATGTGGAATTTTTTGACAATCATATTGCATAATATGTCTCATACTGTAACTCTTCCATAAACAAACGTGTGGGATTTTTACATGCAGCTTTGTCTAACTTTCCTGTAAATTTGTATCCGTATTTTGTTGTAAATTTATGTAACTCGTTCATAAATCTGTAATTTAAACTGACTAAAACCACAGCCGATAGTTGATAAAATAAAGTAATAGGAAATATATGGTTCATGGTTTTACTTATTGCTATAAAGTATGAACCAGGTCAAATTATCACAAATAATTGTAATATACTGTATTACTAATAATGAATAATTTTTCGTCTTGTTATGTAATATAATATTTAGATATGACATTTATAAACACGCCCTTAGGTGAATTTGTTAATCCTAACTCTAGTAAGAAATGTGCGTCACATATATACAATATATTTACTAAAGTTTGAATTACATCTTAAAACTTATCTTATATCCTAATAAATTATACAATTGGCTATAAAATGACACAATGCTGAAAAGGACTAGCAGACAATTATTTAATTGAAGCCGATTCTATCTTTTCTCATTGAAAACTTTCCTTTTTGGTCTTTCTGTGTACACATGTTGCGGCAGCCTAAACACTGCGCAAAAGTGGCATTATTTTTCAAATATTTCTATTCGGCGATTATTTGCGCGTTCTAGATTTGTTTGGCCGTATAAGTGTTTGTTAGAATCTGCGCCATTCCGATATTACGGCCCATCTATTATCCACGTCCTCTACTGATTTGAGTTGCGTAGGGTCCTGTTGCAGTTCAATAACTTTACTGGTTTTGTTATTCCAGCAACCTCGCACGAAAACTGATGCAAGTTTTTTCATAAACTGAATTTCGTTTAATTTCCAACATAGTGATGACTTCAATTTATTTCCTTTGCTTTCTCTATGCCCATGGTACACTGAATTTATCTGCATACCGGGAGTCTCGATAAAGAATACTATTATTGAAAACACTATGCAAATTATCCACAGAAGAAAGATCTTGCCTGTTTTTGAGTTCATCTGCAAAGCATTAATTATGAGATGAGTGTCATCTGCATACTTAGTAGGACTTAAAACCTTATTTCTGTCTTGTATTCGTTGCGCGTATCCTATTTTGTTTGCTTCTTGCAACCACCATCCTACAATCCCTGCTTCCAAGTAATGTTGAAAAGCTTTAGAAAGTTTTGCATGATTTGGTGGGAGAAATATAGTATACAAATTCTTGGTATGAATAAGGTTCTTTCCAATAAAGCAGTCGCTTTTCCTTTGCTTATCTTTACGACGTATTTCATTTTTACTGTTCCAGGCAAAGAAAAGTGTTTCTGGCCATGGGTTGATACTAGCGTAATGCTTCCCTTTTACATGACCCCACAATAAATCATTGTAGAATCTTTGGCGACGAACTGCTTCTGTTTTGAATCCAACGAACGGAATATTTGCTTTTAGAACTGAAGTTTTAGCATTTTGCAAATATGTTTTTGTCGGATAGTTAAGTGTGTAAGTTTGTGCCCGTAGTTCTTCCACTGACTCTATAACTTGTGGGGGTGGAGGACTTATAACCAAGCTTGTCATTTCTCCCTGGTACAGAGTTGTAAATATAGTGCACAAAAACATCCATAAGACAAGAATTGCTAATTTTCTTGTCCGTGTTGTTACGCCAGATGGGCTGGGTGAAATAAGAACAGATACAAGGAACGTTAGTGTCTGAAGTACAGGTATGTTTTTACAGCGTATTGCTAGAACGGCCGTCACAATAAACGATATCCCCAGACCTATCCACAACCGTATTTCAAATGGGCTTGTAAACATAGTCATTTTCCAAAGAGAGTCATATTTAAAACGAACGTAATCACAATACAAAAAATTGAGAGGCATTGAATGGGTCAAGTGTATGTATGGCATACCAAGTAGGCACGGTTTGTATTGCCCATTTTGAAATCCAAATAGCTGCAACGTCCTAGTTGTTAAATGTAAGTCGAATAGCATTGTCGGACTGCTTGAGCTTGATTTCCTATAAAGGCATGCGGAATAACCTGCTGGAATGACGAGCAGACTTGAATTGAAAGTCTTTGCTAGATCATTGGCTAGTATTATTTGAGGAATATATGTGGAGGGTAACATGCCATGAAGTTTTCTCATTTTTGTAAACTTTCTTAGAAACGTGTTAACGATTGATTGATCGAAAAAACCGACACGAAACTTTATTTTTCCTGGAAAGGATTGTGCGCAAGAAATGGAAACTTGAAAAATGGTTAGGAACAAAGTAATCTGAAATAAATTATGAATTTTCATGGTAAATTTTGATTTGTACTGCGTAAGTCTGAATAATCCGAATTTAGATTGATTTAAGTTATAACCTAGAAGATACGCATCAGCTCTAAACTATTTGTAAGCAAATGTACACTGTTAAAAGTTTTGTCCTTGGTCTATAGACTTGTTTAGTTTTAACTAATTTTAAACTGCGTGCCAAATATATTTATATATCTTTTCAAGGAAAAATTAATAAATTTATTTATTTTTAATGTGCTGTTGTACTCAGAAGGCTGGTTTAGTTATGTTGCTTTCCAGATTACTACCTGTGGATACTCAGTAGGAAAAGCTTACACTTACGTCTTACATATTTTCATGTCGGACAAATACTTAATCAATAAAATTAATTTAGAGATAGTTGCTAGTCTGGTTTTGGTATCGGCTTTCTGGCACCAACTTCAGAAATAGCCAAGCTAGTAATTACTATCAAAGTCCATTAACTTGTGATAACTTATTTACGTACCTGCTCAGTCCAGTCTTCAAATGCAATTTTATTTTAACTTACAGTCTGTGTCAATTGAAAGGGGCCAAACCAAAAAAGTTGAATAACTTTTCCTGAAGTCTATCGTTTGGTCTGATTTTACTACACATACGTGCTGATACTATTACGACTATTATCACAAAGTTTCATGAAAATCGTACATGCTATAGCAAAAGTAGGGAAAAATTTGATAAATCCGAAAAAATCAAGTGTCTCAAAACCAAGGGGCCACCATAAGGTATTATAAGTAATTGGTGCCGTACACACTTAGAATCAATTTTGTGTGAGTGGAATCAGGAAATGAAGGTTGCTAGACAAGTTTTTGATACCTGAAAGCGGAATAAACAGGCTTAGGAAAACCCATTTTTTCATATGTAACTTTAGGGCATAATTGGTGACAACATTTCCCTCTGAAATCCCACCACCATTACCCAAAGTCACCAGAAATGGTTCTAGCTACTTTAATGTGATCTGTTTGTGTTCAAACGGTGTGTATTGTAGCAATTTGAAACTTAGTTGGACTTAATTGTAGATAGAGAACTGATAATATTTTACTACAATTTGACACTCGGGAGGATTTGGCTTCATTATGTACATAAATTGTGAGCAATATTGATATTTTAAAAGCAAACTTGACTTCAAAATCATAACTAATGTTCAAAGTTGGTAGAAAATCGTGTTTATACGCCAAAAACTGCAAAGCAGTATAGTCTTATACCTATACTTCAGGTCACTCCCACGGTAACATACGGACAGCGGGTTTCTTTGCGTGACAACAAAACTTGTTTGTGACGCTCACGTCAAATATATGTAATAATATTGTTAAATATAAGCTCACTGATAAATATCTTGTCTCATTTGATCTTCATTATATTTGTTCTGGTAGTCTACGGGTGCCCAAGAGGCTTCGGTCAATTAACAAGCTTAAGCAAAGTTAAATATAGCCATGTTACTGAGAAAAACTGGTAAGTTATTGCACCTAAACTACTACAGAACAAAGATAACTTGCTGTTAATCTTGAGACAACATAAAACAGTACAGTATATATCTAAGCTAGGAAGTTTGTTGATAATTGCATTAATGATTCTTTACAGTACAAGAACATGAGCACTTACTGTACCTAACAAATAGCACATGGCTTCAAAGAAAATGCATTTTTAAGATAATCAAGATAGTCAGTATATCAAAATGAAGTAGCTAGAACCATTTCTGGTGACTTTGGGTAATGGTGGTGGGATTTCAGAGGGAAATGTTGTCACCAATTATGCCCTAAAGTTACATATGAAAAAATGGGTTTTCCTAAGCCTGTTTATTCCGCTTTCAGGTATCAAAAACTTGTCTAGCAACCTTCATTTCCTGATTCCACTCACACAAAATTGATTCTAAGTGTGTACGGCACCAATTACTTATAATACCTTATGGTGGCCCCTTGGTTTTGAGACACTTGATTTTTTCGGATTTATCAAATTTTTCCCTACTTTTGCTATAGCATGTACGATTTTCATGAAACTTTGTGATAATAGTCGTAATAGTATCAGCACGTATGTGTAGTAAAATCAGACCAAACGATAGACTTCAGGAAAAGTTATTCAACTTTTTTGGTTTGGCCCCTTTCAATTGACACAGACTGTAAAAATAACATCAAATATATAATGTCGATCATCAAACTATCATTTCCACCATATCGTTTATTAATTAAGTGTTTGTGTCAACAATAGCTCATAACAGATTCGGGAACCAAAATAGCTGATGCTTTTACCTGCTCAAATCTTCAGAGTGGTACAATTTTCCTTGCCAGAATTGACGGTGTAACTTTTTAAACATGAAAAATAAATTACACTTGTTCTGCATATTTGACGTTTTTGCACAGCAATCGTTACTAGAAGAGCTTAATTGGTATTCATTTAGGTTTTTATATGGATACGTATGTGCAAATAATTTTAACAATTGCATTTGTATCCCTTTCTTATTTTCCACGGGTAATTCTGAGAGTCAGCATTTTATGCACGAAGAAAAAAGTGAGTATTTTGTCAACTAGAAGCTTCAAAGATTTAAATTTTAGCTTCTGACAAATATGATACAATAAGTAAAAAAATTGTAAACTTTCAGATATTGGGTATTCAACATATATGACTATCATAATTATAATTTCTTCATTTGGAATTGCATTCGCTTGGTTTTCCGGATATTTGGCTAAAAACGTGAGTGATATTTTTTGTCCACTTGAGTAATTTATGGTGCAAACTGACTAAAAATAAACATTTTTTTTCAGAGAAACTACACTGGATGCATAATGTGGTAGATCATCTCCTCTGTTCTGTTCATTCTTTATATAGCCAGCTGGTTTGACACAATTTCATATACATCCAGTGGGTTTGAGTTCTATTTGAGCTGCAATAATACGAATAACACACATAACAGACTTACAATATTGTAGGAATTTTTTATTCAAGCGTATTACATTCACATATATGCTACGTTTTGACTATATTTGTTTTTGTAAAAAATATTCTCTTTAGCATCAAGCATTTTTATGGCTTACTGTTTACTATAAACCGCTGAAAGTTATATGCATCATATTCAACTGCAACACACACTTTTCATTTATTTGCTTTCACCCACTGCTTGCATGCATAACGAGAGTTTAGTGCATACCAAAATGTCACAGTCACAGCCTGCCGTTGTCAGATGAAGGTTAGAAGATTGCGTTCCAGATCGTCATAGCAACCAGCAGAATAAAACAAAAACAAAATCCAAATTGTAAATTAATAAAATAGTTTACAAAAGTTACACGTAACTTTTAAGGAATGAAAATAAACCAGCGTGTGTCAAAGCATTTCTTCAAAAAATATACGTAATAAACAAGAAAAAATTGACATATGAATCCAAAATCTTAAAGTAAAAATAGATTATTAGAGTTTTTGTTTGCAATATTTTTAGCACTTTTAAGCGATACATACTTATGACTCTAGACTGGAGATAATGAGTTTACAAGCTGCACAATATATTCGGCTACACCAGTTTATTTTTGGTTGCTGCGGAGAAAAATCAATAGCTATGAGCTGAACGGTGTTTTATTCCAAGCAGAAACTGTGAATTCTAATAGCGGAGCAACAAATAGCACTCACGCAAGCACTTTTTTCTTGCTGTCCCACCACTGCTTACTAGTTCACGGAGAAAAGCAGACAGCACTAGTGCCCACACATGGTTGTATGTCTCTCAGGTGAAAGTGAAAGGTATACAATCGCCGTAGCAACCAACCAATGGACGTAAACACAAATCTAGGTGCTCAGACTGAGATTTATAAACTGTCAAAGAGGAAAACTGTCAGTTCGTACTTATCACTGCAAGAATATGTAATTGTTTGGGTAATCTAAATTCGATTTGCAATTTTCAATCAATACCTGCAAATTTCAATAATACTACAAAATTCCTTGTTAGAACAATTTGTAAATGAAACCGGATTTCCAAGTTTTTAGTTCATTTTTAACGCAATGTGTAAGGATTGTTCTTGCTCAACATTTCAGACTTGTACCATTTGTTTATCAAAGATAGATAGTGTAAGCTGCCACACAATACGAAATAAAGCTAATCATACGTGATTTAGGGTTATTTACCAAATAGAAGAATGTTTTTATAATTGTGTAGTTTTACAACGGATTTGGACTTCTAGTGAATATTCTGGAATTAGGACTCTGCAGCATGGATGGCAGTGATGAAGGAAAGTGGCAAAGGAAGCTTTGCAAAACTGACAAGAAAGGTAACTTAAGTTTCAGCTGAAAAAATCAGCAGCATATCTTAATGTTATGCGACATTGTGTAGATCGAGTGAAATATTGTTTGATTTGCAGCAACAACCCTTTTTGTAAACATTCTATCCTTCTTTATTGGATTACTATTTGCCAAATTCTTAAAGCGTTCTGCCAAACACGTAAGTCTTGCTGTCAGTTGGCCTTGAAGTAAACTTTAATGTGTAATGATAGTACGCAATACGTATTTACAATTTTCAGAAGGATTTCACCGGATGCACAATATGGCTATTTTATGCTCTTATTTTCTTCATATACTACATCAATATTGTCACCAGTCTGTATTTTACAACTGAACTAGCCACCAAGCACCAGCCTGATGTTTTTATTGTGCTTTTATTCGGTTCTATTCTACTTCTGTATTACATATATGAAATAGTTGTCGTGTGTTGTTTCATGAGGGAACTCAAGCAACGGAATAATGAACCAGTTTTACAACGTGATGATGAAAGGGGTAAGAATGCAGCTTTTATTTTGAAACACGTACGTTAATTAAAATATTGTATGGATTATACGCAAGTTCTAGTACTAAGATTATTACTGTTTTCCAGGATTCGAGTTAACCCCGATTTAGGATTACCCACATGATGATCTAATGAGTTTGATGTTTTATAGAAAGTTCAATTAAAAATCATTTTCTTTTCGTTTATGTTATTATCAAATTTTTCAAGCATGATATTTATGATGATGCTCTGCCTTTTAAATTCCTTTCCCAAATTTTTTGGCGTGTAACTTTACTCAGGAAAACATGTAATATTATATATATGTAATTTTGGGCCAAATGCTTTTATATAAATATTTATTTAATTTTCGGTACGCTTCAACCAAAGTTTTTTTTTTACAAAGAGATGCACCAAGACGAAAGTTTGAATACAATAAACAATCTGTTTCAGCTTATTAGAGTAAAATACAAAAACAAAAACTGTTATAAATAAACCTGTTTATCACAATTGTAAAAATTCAAACAAATACTTATATGGTAATAAATAGTGCAGTATTTTTATCACTTTTAAGCGATTCTGATGACTCCAGAATGGAGAAAATGAGTTTACATGCTGTACAAATATATGACCATTTATTTTTGGTTGTTGGAGAGAAAAATCGATAGCTGAACTGTGCATTGTTTTATTCCAAGCAGAAACTGAATCCTAATAGCGGAACAACAAATAGCACTCACGCAAGCACTTTCTTCTTGCCGTCCCACTGCTTAATAGTTCACAGAGCAGAGCAGACTTCACAAGTGCCAACACATGGTTTTGAGTCTCTCAGGTGAAAGTAAAAGATATGCAATTTTAAACTTCTATTCAAGTTTGATTTTACAGAGAGATTCAACGAATACAATCAACAATTTCCTTAGCTTATTAAAATGCAATACAAAATACAAAAATAAAAACATTTGTAAATAAACGTGATTATCACAATTGTCAAAGTCCAAACAAGTACATGCTAATAATGCTCCCTCGTACAAATCTAATATCACATATAAGCACAAAGATGAGAATTTTAATCCATCAGGTTTCCATGCATTTGGAATGCGCTAATGCCATATCGGAGAAGATCGTCAACACTTTTGTGGAACGACTTGTTTACAAGTCGCAGTTTATAAAGATCAGTTGGTTTCAAGTACTCCAATAAATCCAATAGTGTCATGTCAAATACCATACAAATCCAAGTTTCCTGCTGGTCAACCTTCAAAATTTGTCGAAACAAGAGATTGGCGTTGGCAGCATTCAATCGATCTGTAGGATTGTCCAAATGAGCCAGTACGTGATCCCATGCCTGTTTAAAGAACCACTAATCGATTTTTGCAATACAAACTGTCAAAACATAGAAAAAAATTGTTTAAGATTACTTACGTGATGAGTGAGTAGCTTTAAGGGACTCACTGGCTCCATTATTGAAGCAAGTATACTGGTACCTTTAGCTATTTAAAAATATTTATTTCTAAGCACATTTCCTGAAGTCACATGTTTTGTGAATTTACTTTCACTCTTTTAAAAGTTCTAGCATGTGTGGGAGACGAGATCGTGTGTCGTGTACTGCACAAGTTTGTAAGTCCACACTGGCGTATCAGCTGGATTATAGATTTTTTCTTAAAGCCACATTCTATGAAACGTCCGGGACCTTTTGTTTGTACCACTTTCACTTTTCAGAGCACAAACACGAGAGAAAGCAATAATTTTTTCTAAGCAGTGAGGTGAACGTTCTAGTGCACGACTGCAAGCAAAGCAAAGCCAAGCAAAGCAAGTTGCTTGAAGCAACACTTTCTTCTAACACTTTTACGACTACGCAATACGAGTCCATGATGCTGTAGTATTTTCTCGTTTACAACATAAAACCTATACTTTGCTGAAAATCTACATGAATACTATACATGGAATTTTTTGAGGTGTTGATTGATTAAACGATTATTTTATATTTTCCTACTAATAAATTTATACAAAATAAAAGAAAAACTTTATATGTATTTGTTGTATGTATTGACAAAGGGCACTCTTGTAAACTTCGGCAACATATTTTACTTTCATAAACACTTAAAAAGCCTTACAGCATAACATGGTTGCATTTTGGCCGGGTTTTAACTGCATCGGACTTATTTCTACAATTGCATTTCTAAGCATTTGCTTTCTTTCTACGGCTTATCCAAAGCCTAATCCTTGTTTTCTGATATTTGTTATTTTGAAAGTTTACTTGCTACACAGATTGTACTATGGCTAAATAGGATTATCAAAAATGCAAAAAGTGTAGGTGACGGCACTTTCATACCCATAATTTTATAAAATATCCATTTTTTATACCCAAATTATTTCATACCCAAAGCATTTCATAGCCAAAGCATTTCATACCCAAAGCGTGTACATAGCTATCTTGTAATATTTAACACCAAACAAAGCAAGCATCTATTTATTTAATGGAATAATTTTAATTTAAAAATTTACTTTAGGTAGTAGAGTTTCAGATAAATAAATATGTCTTTTAAATCTGCTCTATTCATTTATATGATATATGGATTAATAATTTATATAATGTGGAAATGATGGGTACGAATTTTCCGGCAATCATGTTTTTATGTACTTCGATCAATTTGTTGGTAAAGTTTATTCAGAAAATGAAGGGACTTCAGCTTTCGTCCCAAAAGGGACAATTGAGTAACTCACTGTGAGTTGGAGATGGTATTAAGCGAATATTAATGTGCGTATTAAAGTTCAAATTAATTCTTATCTCGGTCTAAAACAGTTCGACTGGATCATCGATTGTTGTTAGAGAACTAATTGAACATTAAATTGATGACTAGAAAAGGAGACGACAAGTTGACTGTTAATTTTCCATGTAAAAGTAAAAGTAAAGTGAGTCTTAGCGTCAGTTTCCAATGGCGTGTTACCGATTGTCTGAAAAAGTGATTCTAGCCCCAAATAAGGTCAACGAAGGTTACTGGAAGTAAATTCATTGCCCATCTTGTAATTGACAGACGTGTTACCCATGAATTGATTCAATTCAATTCAATTGAAAAGGTTGGATAAGGAAGAGGGTTCTGGTGCTTGTTCTAACCATAGGCATTTAGCGACGCCATCCCACCATGCGAATGCTATTCCAGTATGAGGAGCACCTTATCTACATTGCCAGCAAAAATAAAAAGCCTTATCTTCCCACTTGGCAGCCTTTATGATGGAATGGGATTATCAGTGGGCTTGGGCTAGTAATGTCAAAGTGAAAATTACAAGTCAGCAAAAAGGATAAAATAATATATCAGTGACACTGAAAATCAACCCGGTGACCTAGTTGAGCCTGGGTGATACATTCACCCAGGTACCCCATCCAAGAAGATATCCCCAATATCCCCCATATACCTACTTACATCTTTCAACAGCTCACCATACATTTTACATGCCAAATAGCTTGAAAGCTGTCTTCATAAATCTTTATTATTGGCAGTCCAAAGTTGCCCCAATGAAACAGGTACTCTTCCAAAAATTTAGGTACCTACCAACACGTGCTCACTTTTAGCTCACATACTACTTCTCTGGTGACTGACTAAAGAAACTCAGATAATTATAAATTAATTTTAGTTATTCAGCATTGCTGAATCCAAAATTATTGCGAATCCTAAAGAAATTGAAAAGTGAGTGAGTTATCGTTTTAATACATTAATTTATTAATGAAAACTCTAGGAAATAGCAAGGATTGTATTAAGAGGTGGGGATGGGGGTGAAAGGTTAAAAATACATAATCCAATTGTTTGTCTGGAAATAGGTTAAAGGTAGCATGCCTGGAAAAAAGGGTGACCGAAGGATGACGACAGGAGGGGACGATCATACTAAACCGGGGGAAAAACGTAAGGCGGAGGAACGGGAGGTGGATGGACAGGACGTAGTGACTGGTGGGAAATTGGTTAGAGTTTGTGAGCCTGAATTGGACATGATTAGTGATGAAAGTGAAGATGAATCAGAAGGAGACACTGGAACCGAGAAGGAGGTGGACATTCTAGCTTCCGGTTTGGAGGAAAATGACTCTGACCACCAGAGTCAGGAGGATGAAGAGTCTTTGGAGGAATATGAAGAGGAAGACGGGGATGGACTTCTTAGTTGCTTGGATGTGGGATTCAAGAGATGTGCTCAGGAAATTGTGCGTCTTCGAAAGGAAAACCGGTACCTAAAACGGCAGCTGGAGGAGTCGCAAAAGAAATCCTTTGCGAAAGTTGAAACTGTTTGTCCACCGGCGGGGGAGGAAAATAATCCAACTGTGGTGGCTGGCAAGGTGATAACATATTGATTAAAATCGTAAGTTTCATGTCAAGTTTTCATATATTTCAATAATTTGTAGGTTCTTCCAATATTGTGCGCCCGAGGATACGTAAAGCTTGATAACTTGCTAAAATGCCGACTGGTCTGCAGGAACTGGCGACCAGAGGTGGACCATTTCCTGGAAACTCCCTTTTCTACTCGTCAATTTGACAAAAAGGAAAGGCAGCTTGAAGAACGGAGATGGGCCTTTAAGGTTCTACCCGATGTTTCCAAAGATGAAACGGACAAGTTGGCACAAGCCTACAAATTTCATTGTCCAAGCAGACTACAGAAATTTCTTAAAAAGTTTGAACACTTTGAGGGAAATCCCTTTCTTGGAAGAATAGCTCATTTTAAGGTGACGGAGAACGACTTACGGAAATATTGTGACAATAACCCCGAAGATGAGGTCGATGAGGTGGGGCTGTATTGGAAACTGGTTATCAAGTTGCTGGAGAAGTTCGGGGAGCATTTGTGGTACGTCACTATTAACCAAGATGACCTTGGACTGACGCCCTTGGAACTGTACAAACTATTGGAAAGGATCTTGCCACTTTTGAAGAATGTCAAATGTCTGGAAGTTTATGGAAAGTATGAAGAAGCTGAGTTAAAAACGGAGGATCCACATTACCTTTCTCAGTACATGTACCAAAATCCCTTGCCAGTTTTACCAAGTTTACGGTCTTTGGACTTCCATTTCCCAACCAGTAAAATTCTGGATACCATTTTGAAGATTAACCCATCAGTGTCAAATCTGACAGTTTTTTATGCTAACGTTGACCTTAGGGGAATCCATTTCTCAGTTGGTAAATTGCCTCTGAAAGAACTGACGTGGTTTACTAAACCATATAAATACTTTGACATAGATAGTTTCCCTTCAAAATTGGAAAAACTATACATAGATTTCAGTTCTACACGTAGCAACGCTGGCAAAATTAAACTGAGTGAACTACTCCGGGGTCTGAGGAAATTCACAAAGTTGTGCGAGGTGAAGCTCAAAGGGACTATTGGGTTGGATCGAAAAGGAAGGACCCTAAAATTCATGTCAATAGAAACGCTTAAGCTATTGAACTGCTATGATCATGATTATAGAAGGGTAAAGAAGGGAGTTCTGGAGGATTTGAAGAAAAGGGATGGATTTTATGCCCAGATCATGTTTCATTTTCCCAATCTTCGGTTTCTTTTTATTGAGGACCAGAGACAAGTTGACGTTGCCACGCCGTTCCGATTGGAGCAGGCTTGTCTAATCACCCCATTTTTGTCAAGTGATTAGTGATTGGGATTAAATGGGATTTTTAAAATAGTGATTGGTGATTAGTGATTAATATCAATCCCAATCACTGGTGATTAGGTGATTAAATGCTAAACGAAAATGCAAGTTGGATTAGGATTAGTGATTAAGTTTACTTACAGATTTTTTACCTGGGCAATGTAATATATTTAGGAGCAAAAAACACAATTTATTAGCAATATATCACTGCTAAGTATTTTAACAGCATACCACAGCTAATTTTTTAATGCGATATAGCGAGGGGTTATAATCATTAAAAACTAATCGTATGAGGAAAGCAGATACTTGGAGGTATGATCTCTGTGATTAAAGGTAGCTGGTTTCGGGATTAGTGATTGTGATTAAATACAAAAAATCTGAAGTGGGATTGGTGATTAAGTGATTAACTTAATCACCAATCCCGGATTAAGGATTGGTGATTCTAATCCGTGATTAGTCAAGCCTGGATTGGAGGATTATGATGAGGATTTGGTATGGGAATATGATATCTGGGAAAAGTTCAAGTCTTTGGAGGCTATTGACTTGAAAACTTCCTACCATATTGCTACCGCCACCACTACTACTTCAGTAAGCTCACATGATTAGCGTTTAGTTTTAGAAGGGAGAATACTCTGTAGATTTTTTTTACTTAATTGTTCATAATTGTTGCAGGGTGGAACACGTGGCAAAGCCCGGACCAACCGTATATCTTGGAGGAGGTAAATCATTCCAGGTTCTTTTGATTACCCGAACAGTTTGTAGCAGAATTGATTACCTTTCAAAAAACTTGTATTGCCATATGTGTAGCGTCAATTTAGATTTTGATTTAGTAACAGATCATTTTGTAGCAGTCGACAATATTGTTACGTTAGTGTTTTGTTGTAGGCTAGAAGTGGAAGTAAACTTTAATTTGAACTATTTCTTCCTCGTAGTAAACTAATATTATTGAGTATGGATTGCATTGTAGGTGCCTAAATAATATGCTAAAATATTGTTATTTAATATGGAAATTACTAATACAAACTGCTCAGCTTTACTTGTTGCCAAAATAAATAAATCTTTAAGAAAATATAAAAAATCGAAGCATTTTCCTATTCCTAACCAACAAAGTGTACCACATTGCCCCACAACAACATCAAATTTTGGTTTTACAAAAATAGTAGTTAATTTATGAATTACCATTCTAGTAGATTCTACAAGAATAGATAATTGACAGGACATCATATGAAATCACAGCAGATTTTTTAAAAATACCTCACGTAACAAATTCTAATGAATTGACTAATCATTTGGATTACAACAAGCACAACATTTTTATCGTACATCGGTTAAATTGAAACAATTCGTTTTATTTACTATAAAAACTCATACTATTGAACATTTTTACAAATAGCAAAGTAAAAGTTAAATATTTTAAATATTCATACATTCACAAGAAACACGTTCTGTAGACTACAAACTGTAGGGCTAAAGGCCACTTTTGCCACCACTCACAACCAAATTTGTTTTCAGTAAATAAATCTTAAAACTAGTACTACAAAAACTAATCACTGCATTTCATTTTCTATTTTTCCTTGTGTATTCCTAATCTTATGCTTACTCCACTTATGAAAATAGAGATACTCACTCAGCGCAAATTCCTTACCACACAAATCACAAACCCACTCCAACCTCCCCCCTTCCCCTCCCCTTCCCTCCACAACCTTCTTCTGATACTCATGAATCTTCTGGTGTCTCCCCAACCTCGTCTTTATCGTAAAACACTTTCCACAATCCAGACACCTAAAAATGTCCACCTCTTTGCCATGTACCTCAACCTGATGCTTCCACAGCTCCTCCCTTCCTCCAAAAACCTTCAATTTGCACTCTGGCATGGAGCAAAGGCCGTGCTTGTCAGCTTGATGACTTTTAAACTCCTTACTTGACTTGGCCGTTTGACCACAAATTAGACAATAGTGGGAGAAGCCCTCAGTATGCCTAATTTTCACATGATGAGCCATCACACACCGGGACACCATTCTAGGACAATGAGCACACTGAATCTTCTCCATTTTCCGTTTCATCGCTGCTTCACTCACTTTCTGAGGCTCTGTAATGCCCTCGTGAACTCGTTTCCGGTGCGTGCGAAGTCCACCCCAAGTTTCAAAGGTCTTGCCACACTGGTCGCAACACAAACTACGTTTCTCTTTGGGTGGATAAGGAACGCCCTCGTGAACGTGGAGTTTGTGGCTTTCGTAATTGTGCCTTTGTTTAACAATCTTGCCACAGCCTTCTACTGGACATTTGTAACGAAGTTGTCCCGTTTCGGTGCGAAAAGCTGCTTCATGACCTTCTGGTCCTTTTTTGTTTCCCGAATGCCATCTGAGCTTGTGTCTGTTGTAATTCCGTCTGGATTTTAGAACCATTCCACAATCCTCCACAGTGCATTTGTAACGAATTTGGCCTTTAAAAAGAAAAGCTCCTTCATCCTCCAGTGATTTTTTGTTCCGGGCGGGTCGTTTCTGTTTTGGGACAGTGGAAGATTTACTACTACTGGTAGCCGGTTTTTCACCATTGGAACCCTTCACTAGACTATTCTTCTCCTTAACTGCTTCCTTTTCTTCAAACTCATCTAAATCCGAATCATCCTCTTCAGGTTGCCAATCAGGATCTGGACTGGTTTCCCCCGCAAAGTCAGTCTTGACAGGAGGTACCTTTTCATCCTCTTCCGGATCACCTCCTCCGTCATCCTCCTCATTTATCAACTGATTCACAAAAGTATCCAAGTCCACCTCCTCCTCCTCATCTGTTGGCTCCTCAGGTTCCTGTTTTACTTGCACCAACTTTCCTCTGATTTCCATAAAGGGGTCTGGATCACTGCTGTAATCATCTGTAAATTAAACCAAAACTCAATCAATCATCCTTCTCATTCTTCCAAATTTCTACCTCAATTTTGCACTCACAATTCACCACAAACTCCCTGGTCTCCTCCGTTATCCCCTCCTCTTTCTTCAGACTCCTCCCTCTTGTCCGTCTTCCTCCTCTGCCCACCTTGTTCCCTTCTTCATTTCCCCAACTTCCCCTCACCATCCCCACCACTCTGTCCCGAACCCCCTTAAATCTTCCATTGACCTTCACCAACTCCTCAAAAATCCCCCTAGCCCGTTCCACCTCATCCTCACAATTTCCACAAAAGTTTACCCACTTATCCAGATTATCCCCTTCAGCCTGTTCCAAAAACTGTTTCACCTTCTCCACTGGCAATCGGAGTAGTTCCCTTAAAACAAAAATAACCTGAAGCTGGTTTCTAATCACCGAATCTCCTTCACTTTCCCTTTTAATTCCTCTAGCTCTTGGGGAAACGGGTTGATAGCAAATTAAACAGTGCTTATCCATCTTGTCTTAAAGATTTCTAAATACTTAATAAATATAAGTCAATCTTTGCCACTTTAATTAAGAATATTTCAAAGTTCAGTTGAAATTACGAGGAAAGAAAGCAGACTCTGTTGAGCAGTGAGCAGAGCTTCCGACTCAGCTGATAAACTGTTTGTGTTTCTGTTGGCCTTGTTCACATTCAGATAGATCGCTTGCTCTTAATCGGTTTCGGCACAAGAAAGAACAAAGCACGCCTGGCTTAAGACTTTGAATCGTCACTTCGTTTACTATGTTATAATATTAATATTACATAAAATAATTTGGCATGATAAGCGCTAACCGAAAATTTAGGTTTTTGGCATAATTTGGAAATTCAACATAACCATAACGTCTATATTGCTACAATCTCTACCTAAACATACAACGACAATTCATTATATTTTAAGTATTCTGTTGTTTGTCAACTAGGCACAAAGTGCCTAACCAACACTTTACAAAATATTAAGTGGGCTTACACAATTTAAATGATTTAACCATATAAATAATAGTAGAATTGCTATTGTGTTTACAGAAATTCGAAGAAATTGTTTGGCACTTTTTACAAACTTTTCTGTGTATTAAAACAACTGAGCTGGTTTTTCGGCATAGTATATAAGCAACGAATTCCTTGCAGCCAGTAGCTAAGTAAGGTCGAGTCCGGCCCGCGTGACTACATAAAAATCTCAAAATATAGCCATATTTAAATGCCAATATATTGATATGTATAAAGGGTTAGCCAGATACCGCGCGAAGATTTATCCTGATTTAAAAACTGGTACTTTGTTTTAAGACGTTACGAGCTGATTGACCGACAAATACATTCTAAATTCCAGACTTAGGTTTCAAGAATCACTGAAAATTGGAAATCAGAATTTATTACGTTAGACGATATTTATCTGACTTTTAAAAAATGATTTTTAAAACATCAATCCATGGGGAAGCTTAATGTTTTCGTTAAAAGGTTTTACGTTAAAATACGGATTAACCTAAAAAAATTAAAACATGATTGCTTATGCCAAACTGAAATTTTAAGTTTCTAGTATGCCAAAACAATTAACATCTCCACAGAAGTCTAAATATGACACGGTGACTGGTTTTTTGTAGATAAGTTTTTTATTGAAATGTACATAACAAAAAGAAAATCTCTTTGGCTTTAATGAAAAGAGTTCATTTGTATTCAATTTTCCTTTGACATAATAACACTCAGCAAAAGTGGAACATCAAGCAGTTTATGTGTTGAACTGAAAGGTTCACAATTTTGAAAAGCTTTTATTTTATATTAAACTTAAACTGGAGCTTAAATTTGTATTATTATATAGTTATGATCCGTAATCGCCATTTAGGTATTAGCTAAATCCTTTGATCGTATCTTGAGTGATTGCTAGAAGAATGCGTGCAATCGCCAACCAAGATTTCTAACGACGAAGAAAATAACTCTGAAAAACAAGCGATCGTTCGAAATAGGCACGGAGAGTATTATAAAGTTTCATCTAAAAAAGCAAATATACTAGTAGTACAAAACGCAGAAATACAAGTTCTAAAAATTACAAGATTACTTTTCGAGACTTTTATATTTAAGGTAATATTACCATAATAAAAAATTTATGAAACCATTAACAGTGATTTTGAAATATGTTCCAGTTCAAAAAGATTTTGTATTAAATACGTCTAGCACTACATAAATCAGCAACATGCCTACTATATATCGCTAATATAGACACACAAAGTTCAAACAGTTTGATAGACAATTAAATTTTTGTCGGACATCTTTTAAACAACTCATTCTGACTAAACTAGACAAGCATCCATCTTTTCTAACCAACAAACCAAAAACCCCAACCTAATTTCCTGCACCAGCGACAAAATTTAAAAACGAAAGGCAGCAACCATTTTCACTGACCAACTGATCAAACTCCAACCAACATTTATGTGCCAGACAAAAGATTTTAAGACGGAAGGTAGAAACTGTTTTTTACTGACCTACCGAAGCAAAAATTTCAATAAAATTTATGTGCCAGACTAATAATAAAAATGAAAAGGCAATATCCATCATTACTTACAATAGCAATTTACATTGCCACTGTGACCTTTGACCTAATGACTAAAACTCCAAAATTTTGGTGCCAGACACAAGGTTGAAAAACAAAACGTAGACACATTTTTACTGATCTGCCAAAACCAAAACTCGCGTCTTCTGAATTTTTTACACCAGATTTTTTATACGAACGCGTTCAATTTTATTATACTTTGATTATATTAGGTAGATACTATTGAACTAGATAAAAGATTTGAAACATACATCAACAAGAAATATTGTTATATCTGTATAAATATATCTGTATAGAAAAAATCTTTTCGTGTAGCTTGTATTCGTTTCTCCAATTTTTGCTATTTTGTGGAACTCTTGTTGGCAAGAGTTGGCTAACGGCAAGTTGGCAAAAGGTTGAGTTTTAAAATAAAGTCAACCTCTTTAAACACTAAAGTAAATAACTCAAATATACTTTATTATAACTTCGATACCTTGGGTGAAAATTTATTGATAGAGGGAAAGCTATGAAGAAAACTGCTTTAATGCTAGTTTCAGTTAAAAATGAAATTCAGCGTGAAACTTTCCATGTAGGATTTGGTATTTCATCGTTGACCCAGCCTAAACTGTTGTACTATAGTAGATTAGGAATAAAAATTAAACATTTTGTAATCCTCTCCTAAAACGTTCTAAATAATATCCACTTGATACAACTCCTTATGTATTTTTCTGGCTACATGCTCCAAAGTTTACATAGGCTTGTAATTTTTAATACCAATCATTTCATTGTAAAGAATAGTGGTTTTCATTTTGTCAACAACTGTTTCTTTAGTTTAGAAAGCATTTCCTGGAGTCAAAACGATATTTAATTCAATATTTTTAAGGGAATATTTCAGTCGACCCTCAAAAAACATTTGTTTTTCCTCAATTTATCATGCCTCATCCTCTCGTGCCAAAAAATTAATCATTATTAGCCCTTAAATGATTTTTTGAGGGATAAACAATTATTTTTGTCATTTTATTTAAAATTAAGTTTAAAGTACAGCCTTATATCTATTTTAATCTCTTTTCAGTGTTTTGCTTAATTTCTCTGCGTTAAAAATCGTCGTTAGGACCCCCCGAAAAAATTTTAGTCTTAAATATTTAAAACTTTCATACTACTACAAAGTATGTTAATCGATAATAAACCTGACAAACAGGATATAGGAAACTTGCGACCCCACATGTTTGTTCGTTTGATACTCCACATGCCATGTAGTTTTAAAATGCTTGAACTCTTGCACTTTTTTTGGCTTTAACGGTCAAACGGTTATGCATTTTGAAAAATTGACATCAGAATACTTAATTTGATCAAAAACTGACCTAAAGTCATGTGCCGCATGCTATAGGCCATTTGGTAAAAATTTGAAATCGTCGTGACCTTTGACCTTAGAGTTGACCTCTTGGATTCATCTTCAGAATACATTGAATTATGTTGCTTTCGAAGTATTTCCAAAAGAATTTTTCAAATATATTGAAAAATGCGGCTTCTGGAGCCTTCAAATCATAAAAACTGCTATAACGGCCATATGATTCCAAATTTAAAAAAAATGGACGTTGGATTCGTTAATCTGATTAAAAAGTGATCTATAATCATGTGCCACATGCAATATGTCACTTGTAAAAGTTTTGAAATCGTCGTGACCTTTGACCTTAGAATTGACCTTTTGGAATCATCTGCTGATAAGTTCGAATTATGATGCTTTTGAAGTGTTTCCAAAGAGAATTTTTCAAAAATCTTGAAAAATGCGGCTTCTGGGGACTTCAAAACATAAAAACTGCCATAACGGTTACACGATTTCGAATTTTGAAAATTTGACATAAGATTCGTTAATTTGGTCAAAAATTGATCTATAATCATGTGCCGCATGCTATAGGTCACTTGAGAAAATTTTGAAATCGTCGTGACCTTTTGACCTTTGAGTTGACCTTTCGGGCTCATCTTCGAACTCATCCGAGCGAGGATGCTTGTGAACAATATGCAAAAAGAATTTTTCAAAAAAGTTGAAAAATGCGGCTTGTAGAGCATCTACAGACGGACAGACAGACAGACAGACAGAAGGACCAGACAAAACTAATAACTTGCTTCAAGGTCGCAAGTTAATAACTACATACCAGGTTTCATCCCCACATGTTTTTAGGGAGGCTGGACAGAGGTTTAAAGTTAGCGTGTACCAAATATGAAAATATCTGATTTTTTCAGACTGGAAATAAAACTCACCAATGGAAGTTGGGCATCCTTACTCAATTTTTTTTTCGAAAGTTTCTGGACAGTCATGGCTCTGTAACTTTGTCTTTCACAATCAATTTCTGATTCAAAACGCCTAATAAATAGGTAATTGTATGTCCTGCATGATTAATGTAGAACGACATTGTAGCAAATTTAAAAGGCAACAATTTGGCACCCTAACTTTTGAAATTAAATATTTCCACAAGAAATGACAAATGGATCCATTTAGTGAAATTAAGTAAATTTCGAAAGTTTCAAAAATTCTGTGTTCAAAAACAAAATTCGCATATGGCAGGTCTGATCATTAGTTACTGATACTGCCCATGATGCTGCTTACTTGTTGCCAGGAAAATGCCTTCTAAGCCAAGCAGACCTGCCTTCTATACCTATGCATGCTTGACAAATGAGGACGTACATGCATTTTATCTTCGTGAACACCAAATAATTGTTTATCCCTCAAAAAATCATTTACAGTCTAGTACCAGGGGGTGAAATTTCACCCCCTTAGTGGGTGAAATTTTGCCCCCCTAGATGGGGGTGAAATTTCACCCCCCAAAATACACAGAGGGGGTGAAATTTCACCCCCCTTACCTAATTAATTTTTTTCCGAAAATTAACACAGGAGTGATTTTTTAATTAATTAACCAAAAAATATGCAAAAATACTTATTCGATGCAGAAAAAAATTGCAGATTTTTCAGTCATAATTGCAAAAAAGTAGCATGTGTAATTACAAAGTTATGCAGAATTCAATGTTGAAATTTTTGAAATTCAATAACTCAAAAATCTCGAATTACACGGATTTGCAAATTAGTCAGGAAAATAGCAAATTTTTTGTAGATTAAGCTGGTATGAGTGGCACGGCTGGCGTTTTTGAAACGCAAACGACAGAAAATAAAAACTTCAAATTTTACCTGATTTTTGCATATTTTTTAAATTTTGAAGGTGTAAACTTAAAACGCCAGCCGTGCGACTCATACCAGCTTAATCTACAAAAAATTTGCTATTTTCCTGACTTATTTGCAAATCCGTGTAATTCGAGATTTTTGAGTTATTGAATTTCAAAAATTTCAACATTGAATTCTGCATAACTTTGCATAGGCTCCGGAAGTGGGTGGGACAGGTGGGTCATTGTCCCACCCTAGAAAAATCATGGTGGGACAAACGTATCTTTGTCCCACCCTGGAATTTGCAAAAAAAGCTACAAATATTCTCGCAAATCACAAATTTTTTTGGTTCCCAAAACCAATCAACACCTAATTCTTCAAAATATCGATGAGCAGCTTTACAAACATAAAAAATCAGTGATTTTTTGCCAAACTCACGATCGAATTGTACTCTTATTGTCATATTTGCACACAAAACGAAGAATTAATCGTTTTTATGAAATGTAAGTTTAAAAACCAGTTATACAATACGATTGTACTGTGTTTAATTTCAAATTTCCCAAATCGGATATCAACTCAAACGGATTTCCAGATATATTTTTGAAACTTTCCAGTAAAAACAGTTATAATATTTGAAAAATCGATTTTGAAAAATCGTAGATTGCTCTAATCCAAATCAGAAATTTAAACCCAAGCGATAAAATTTTGAGAAAACCCACTAATGTTTTAAGAAGAATTGAATTGAGTGGTATCTTACTTGATATTTAAAAAAACAGACCAAAAATAAGTAAAGTTATAAGGCAAAAAACAAATTCTTTATTTCCGAAATAAAATTTGATTTTGAAAAGAGTGCCCCCCCTTGGAGATCCCAGATAGCTTTGAAATTTGTCCCACCCTGGGAAAATCTCGCTCCGGAGCCTCTGTAACTTTGTAATTACACATGCTACTTTTTTGCAATTATGACTGAAAAATCTGCAATTTTTTTCTGCATCGAATAAGTATTTTTGCATATTTTTTGGTTAATTAATTAAAAAATCACTCCTGTGTTAATTTTCGGAAAAAAATTAATTAGGTAAGGGGGGTGAAATTTCACCCCCTCTGTGTATTTTGGGGGGTGAAATTTCACCCCCATCTAGGGGGGTGAAATTTCACCCCCTGGTACTAGACTGATTTAAGGGCTAATAATGATTAATTTTTTGGCACGAGAGGATGAGGCATGATAATAAAAGGATGGTTTAATGTTTATTTAGGGGTAAAAAATTACATGCCTATTTTTAAGCACATCTAAAATTAATTTGATTAGTCTATTTTTACAATCTGATCAAATTCCAAGTAAAGCAGAGAATCTGCCAATTTACAGATGAAACCAAGTACAATTAATACGATTTGTTGGTTGGTTAAATGCAACTTTTATATTGCAAAATGTATTGATTTCGTTTGAAGTAGATTACTTAATATTGATCACCAATCTGATAAGTTTTGTCAGTTGTGTGTGATATTCTGTGACATCAATTATACATGGAAATCTTAATCGTTATTCAGTTTTTAATTTGAGGTTTTTTGGAAACTTTGTCAGATTTTGTTTCAGTTTAATGTTTTTCTAACATTTTTGGCAAAGCAGGTACCAGGTACCATGTAGTTCACTTGTTAACACATTTAGATTTCAACTAAACAAAATATTTTAACATATTTTTAAAATGAAGAGAAAATATTATTTCAAACTGATTTATTGAAGCCTTTGATCCGAAAATACAGGTTGCAAATTTACAAATCAAAAGACTTCAGTTCTTTGTTACCCAGAAAGTAAGTTGTAATTGGTATTGGGAATATACAAGTCCATGTAGTTTACATTGTGCTGTTGTTACCAAGAAAATGCACTTATCTTATTTCTTAAAAATTCTCGGGCGCTGGTCCGGCCCTTTTTGTGGTCCGGCCCGCGTGACGGTCACGCACCAGCACACGCGTCACTTAGCCCCTGCTTGCAGCTTTTTGTTTTTGTAAGTTAGAAAGTTAAAATATGAGAGTCCCGTGTTTCCGTACAATTGTTATATTATAATATGAAATACAGATACCTAGGTGGTACATGAAAACGCACACCATCCAAACAAAAGTTGTTCTTATTCAGATTACATTACTGGATTTTATTATTTGAAACCAGTTCATAGTAAATCATTAAAAATGTTCTTTTGCTATGGGCTTACTGTTCCGGTTAAATAGAAGGCAACATAATAAATGACTGTTTATTTATTTACGTAAATACTATATGATGTAATCAAAAATTGTCATCACAACTGGTAAATTCGACTTTATGGTAAAAGTAGCATGCTATAGCTATATTGCATGATAGTATCATGGTGATACAAATGATAGAGCATACAATTTCATTAACGGCAATTTTCTTTCAAGTAACTTTAATTGCTCTATTGACAGTTGACAATTAGTATGCTTAGACTACAGCTTTAAAGACAGTAAAAGTCTATCGAAAAAAACGTTTTAAAAGATAGAAGTAACGGAAAGAATATAAATCATTTTACAGTTCAAAGTTCGGGTACGATTACTAAAGCTTAACAATATATCATTGATACATATCTCTGGTTAAAACACAATCAGTAGCTAAGTAAGGTCGAGTCCGGCCCGCGTGACTACATAAAAATCTCAAAATATAGCCATATTTAAATGCCAATATATTGATATGTATAAAGGGTTAGCCAGATACCGCGCGAAGATTTATCCTGATTTAAAAACTGGTACTTTGTTTTAAGACGTTACGAGCTGATTGACCGACAAATACATTCTAAATTCCAGACTTAGGTTTCAAGAATCACTGAAAATTGGAAATCAGAATTTATTACGTTAGACGATATTTATCTGACTTTTAAAAAATGATTTTTAAAACATCAATCCATGGGGAAGCTTAATGTTTTCGTTAAAAGGTTTTACGTTAAAATACGGATTAACCTAAAAAAATTAAAACATGATTGCTTATGCCAAACTGAAATTTTAAGTTTCTAGTATGCCAAAACCATTAACATCTCCACAGAAGTCTAAATATGACACGGTGACTGGTTTTTTGTAGATAAGTTTTTTATTGAAATGTACATAACAAAAAGAAAATCTCTTTGGCTTTAATGAAAAGAGTTCATTTGTATTCAATTTTCCTTTGACATAATAACACTCAGCAAAAGTGGAACATCAAGCAGTTTATGTGTTGAACTGAAAGGTTCACAATTTTGAAAAGCTTTTATTTTATATTAAACTTAAACTGGAGCTTAAATTTGTATTATTATATAGTTATGATCCGTAATCGCCATTTAGGTATTAGCTAAATCCTTTGATCGTATCTTGAGTGATTGCTAGAAGAATGCGTGCAATCGCCAACCAAGATTTCTAACGACGAAGAAAATAACTCTGAAAAACAAGCGATCGTTCGAAATAGGCACGGAGAGTATTATAAAGTTTCATCTAAAAAAGCAAATATACTAGTAGTACAAAACGCAGAAATACAAGTTCTAAAAATTACAAGATTACTTTTCGAGACTTTTATATTTAAGGTAATATTACCATAATAAAAAATTTATGAAACCATTAACAGTGATTTTGAAATATGTTCCAGTTCAAAAAGATTTTGTATTAAATACGTCTAGCACTACATAAATCAGCAACATGCCTACTATATATCGCTAATATAGACACACAAAGTTCAAACAGTTTGATAGACAATTAAATTTTTGTCGGACATCTTTTAAACAACTCATTCTGACTAAACTAGACAAGCATCCATCTTTTCTAACCAACAAACCAAAAACCCCAACCTAATTTCCTGCACCAGCGACAAAATTTAAAAACGAAAGGCAGCAACCATTTTCACTGACCAACTGATCAAACTCCAACCAACATTTATGTGCCAGACAAAAGATTTTAAGACGGAAGGTAGAAACTGTTTTTTACTGACCTACCGAAGCAAAAATTTCAATAAAATTTATGTGCCAGACTAATAATAAAAATGAAAAGGCAATATCCATCATTACTTACAATAGCAATTTACATTGCCACTGTGACCTTTGACCTAATGACTAAAACTCCAAAATTTTGGTGCCAGACACAAGGTTGAAAAACAAAACGTAGACACATTTTTACTGATCTGCCAAAACCAAAACTCGCGTCTTCTGAATTTTTTACACCAGATTTTTTATACGAACGCGTTCAATTTTATTATACTTTGATTATATTAGGTAGATACTATTGAACTAGATAAAAGATTTGAAACATACATCAACAAGAAATATTGTTATATCTGTATAAATATATCTGTATAGAAAAAATCTTTTCGTGTAGCTTGTATTCGTTTCTCCAATTTTTGCTATTTTGTGGAACTCTTGTTGGCAAGAGTTGGCTAACGGCAAGTTGGCAAAAGGTTGAGTTTTAAAATAAAGTCAACCTCTTTAAACACTAAAGTAAATAACTCAAATATACTTTATTATAACTTCGATACCTTGGGTGAAAATTTATTGATAGAGGGAAAGCTATGAAGAAAACTGCTTTAATGCTAGTTTCAGTTAAAAATGAAATTCAGCGTGAAACTTTCCATGTAGGATTTGGTATTTCATCGTTGACCCAGCCTAAACTGTTGTACTATAGTAGATTAGGAATAAAAATTAAACATTTTGTAATCCTCTCCTAAAACGTTCTAAATAATATCCACTTGATACAACTCCTTATGTATTTTTCTGGCTACATGCTCCAAAGTTTACATAGGCTTGTAATTTTTAATACCAATCATTTCATTGTAAAGAATAGTGGTTTTCATTTTGTCAACAACTGTTTCTTTAGTTTAGAAAGCATTTCCTGGAGTCAAAACGATATTTAATTCAATATTTTTAAGGGAATATTTCAGTCGACCCTCAAAAAACATTTGTTTTTCCTCAATTTATCATGCCTCATCCTCTCGTGCCAAAAAATTAATCATTATTAGCCCTTAAATGATTTTTTGAGGGATAAACAATTATTTTTGTCATTTTATTTAAAATTAAGTTTAAAGTACAGCCTTATATCTATTTTAATCTCTTTTCAGTGTTTTGCTTAATTTCTCTGCGTTAAAAATCGTCGTTAGGACCCCCCGAAAAAATTTTAGTCTTAAATATTTAAAACTTTCATACTACTACAAAGTATGTTAATCGATAATAAACCTGACAAACAGGATATAGGAAACTTGCGACCCCACATGTTTGTTCGTTTGATACTCCACATGCCATGTAGTTTTAAAATGCTTGAACTCTTGCACTTTTTTTGGCTTTAACGGTCAAACGGTTATGCATTTTGAAAAATTGACATCAGAATACTTAATTTGATCAAAAACTGACCTAAAGTCATGTGCCGCATGCTATAGGCCATTTGGTAAAAATTTGAAATCGTCGTGACCTTTGACCTTAGAGTTGACCTCTTGGATTCATCTTCAGAATACATTGAATTATGTTGCTTTCGAAGTATTTCCAAAAGAATTTTTCAAATATATTGAAAAATGCGGCTTCTGGAGCCTTCAAATCATAAAAACTGCTATAACGGCCATATGATTCCAAATTTAAAAAAAATGGACGTTGGATTCGTTAATCTGATTAAAAAGTGATCTATAATCATGTGCCACATGCAATATGTCACTTGTAAAAGTTTTGAAATCGTCGTGACCTTTGACCTTAGAATTGACCTTTTGGAATCATCTGCTGATAAGTTCGAATTATGATGCTTTTGAAGTGTTTCCAAAGAGAATTTTTCAAAAATCTTGAAAAATGCGGCTTCTGGGGACTTCAAAACATAAAAACTGCCATAACGGTTACACGATTTCGAATTTTGAAAATTTGACATAAGATTCGTTAATTTGGTCAAAAATTGATCTATAATCATGTGCCGCATGCTATAGGTCACTTGAGAAAATTTTGAAATCGTCGTGACCTTTTGACCTTTGAGTTGACCTTTCGGGCTCATCTTCGAACTCATCCGAGCGAGGATGCTTGTGAACAATATGCAAAAAGAATTTTTCAAAAAAGTTGAAAAATGCGGCTTCTAGAGCATCTACAGACGGACAGACAGACAGACAGACAGAAGGACCAGACAAAACTAATAACTTGCTTCAAGGTCGCAAGTTAATAACTACATACCAGGTTTCATCCCCACATGTTTTTAGGGAGGCTGGACAGAGGTTTAAAGTTAGCGTGTACCAAATATGAAAATATCTGATTTTTTCAGACTGGAAATAAAACTCACCAATGGAAGTTGGGCATCCTTACTCAATTTTTTTTTCGAAAGTTTCTGGACAGTCATGGCTCTGTAACTTTGTCTTTCACAATCAATTTCTGATTCAAAACGCCTAATAAATAGGTAATTGTATGTCCTGCATGATTAATGTAGAACGACATTGTAGCAAATTTAAAAGGCAACAATTTGGCACCCTAACTTTTGAAATTAAATATTTCCACAAGAAATGACAAATGGATCCATTTAGTGAAATTAAGTAAATTTCGAAAGTTTCAAAAATTCTGTGTTCAAAAACAAAATTCGCATATGGCAGGTCTGATCATTAGTTACTGATACTGCCCATGATGCTGCTTACTTGTTGCCAGGAAAATGCCTTCTAAGCCAAGCAGACCTGCCTTCTATACCTATGCATGCTTGACAAATGAGGACGTACATGCATTTTATCTTCGTGAACACCAAATAATTGTTTATCCCTCAAAAAATCATTTACAGTCTAGTACCAGGGGGTGAAATTTCACCCCCTTAGTGGGTGAAATTTTGCCCCCCTAGATGGGGGTGAAATTTCACCCCCCAAAATACACAGAGGGGGTGAAATTTCACCCCCCTTACCTAATTAATTTTTTTCCGAAAATTAACACAGGAGTGATTTTTTAATTAATTAACCAAAAAATATGCAAAAATACTTATTCGATGCAGAAAAAAATTGCAGATTTTTCAGTCATAATTGCAAAAAAGTAGCATGTGTAATTACAAAGTTATGCAGAATTCAATGTTGAAATTTTTGAAATTCAATAACTCAAAAATCTCGAATTACACGGATTTGCAAATTAGTCAGGAAAATAGCAAATTTTTTGTAGATTAAGCTGGTATGAGTGGCACGGCTGGCGTTTTTGAAACGCAAACGACAGAAAATAAAAACTTCAAATTTTACCTGATTTTTGCATATTTTTTAAATTTTGAAGGTGTAAACTTAAAACGCCAGCCGTGCGACTCATACCAGCTTAATCTACAAAAAATTTGCTATTTTCCTGACTTATTTGCAAATCCGTGTAATTCGAGATTTTTGAGTTATTGAATTTCAAAAATTTCAACATTGAATTCTGCATAACTTTGCATAGGCTCCGGAAGTGGGTGGGACAGGTGGGTCATTGTCCCACCCTAGAAAAATCATGGTGGGACAAACGTATCTTTGTCCCACCCTGGAATTTGCAAAAAAAGCTACAAATATTCTCGCAAATCACAAATTTTTTTGGTTCCCAAAACCAATCAACACCTAATTCTTCAAAATATCGATGAGCAGCTTTACAAACATAAAAAATCAGTGATTTTTTGCCAAACTCACGATCGAATTGTACTCTTATTGTCATATTTGCACACAAAACGAAGAATTAATCGTTTTTATGAAATGTAAGTTTAAAAACCAGTTATACAATACGATTGTACTGTGTTTAATTTCAAATTTCCCAAATCGGATATCAACTCAAACGGATTTCCAGATATATTTTTGAAACTTTCCAGTAAAAACAGTTATAATATTTGAAAAATCGATTTTGAAAAATCGTAGATTGCTCTAATCCAAATCAGAAATTTAAACCCAAGCGATAAAATTTTGAGAAAACCCACTAATGTTTTAAGAAGAATTGAATTGAGTGGTATCTTACTTGATATTTAAAAAAACAGACCAAAAATAAGTAAAGTTATAAGGCAAAAAACAAATTCTTTATTTCCGAAATAAAATTTGATTTTGAAAAGAGTGCCCCCCCTTGGAGATCCCAGATAGCTTTGAAATTTGTCCCACCCTGGGAAAATCTCGCTCCGGAGCCTCTGTAACTTTGTAATTACACATGCTACTTTTTTGCAATTATGACTGAAAAATCTGCAATTTTTTTCTGCATCGAATAAGTATTTTTGCATATTTTTTGGTTAATTAATTAAAAAATCACTCCTGTGTTAATTTTCGGAAAAAAATTAATTAGGTAAGGGGGGTGAAATTTCACCCCCTCTGTGTATTTTGGGGGGTGAAATTTCACCCCCATCTAGGGGGGTGAAATTTCACCCCCTGGTACTAGACTGATTTAAGGGCTAATAATGATTAATTTTTTGGCACGAGAGGATGAGGCATGATAATAAAAGGATGGTTTAATGTTTATTTAGGGGTAAAAAATTACATGCCTATTTTTAAGCACATCTAAAATTAATTTGATTAGTCTATTTTTACAATCTGATCAAATTCCAAGTAAAGCAGAGAATCTGCCAATTTACAGATGAAACCAAGTACAATTAATACGATTTGTTGGTTGGTTAAATGCAACTTTTATATTGCAAAATGTATTGATTTCGTTTGAAGTAGATTACTTAATATTGATCACCAATCTGATAAGTTTTGTCAGTTGTGTGTGATATTCTGTGACATCAATTATACATGGAAATCTTAATCGTTATTCAGTTTTTAATTTGAGGTTTTTTGGAAACTTTGTCAGATTTTGTTTCAGTTTAATGTTTTTCTAACATTTTTGGCAAAGCAGGTACCAGGTACCATGTAGTTCACTTGTTAACACATTTAGATTTCAACTAAACAAAATATTTTAACATATTTTTAAAATGAAGAGAAAATATTATTTCAAACTGATTTATTGAAGCCTTTGATCCGAAAATACAGGTTGCAAATTTACAAATCAAAAGACTTCAGTTCTTTGTTACCCAGAAAGTAAGTTGTAATTGGTATTGGGAATATACAAGTCCATGTAGTTTACATTGTGCTGTTGTTACCAAGAAAATGCACTTATCTTATTTCTTAAAAATTCTCGGGCGCTGGTCCGGCCCTTTTTGTGGTCCGGCCCGCGTGACGGTCACGCACCAGCACACGCGTCACTTAGCCCCTGAACACAATTAACTTTGTACTCATAATCTTCATCCGGATCCCAGTTTCCTGAGCATGATCCATCATCACCGGTTTCGTCGCCACTTTCCATTTCTAATTCCGATTGTACATCACAAGTCTTTTCTGGTATCTCTTCCTTCAGATAATACTCGAAATTCACAGCTTTCAAATTAGGACATGCTCTCCACATCCGACGACATGGAATCTTATCAAAGTACACATACTCAATGCCCTCATTGTCCCTTACAGTAAAAACCGAATCCTTGAAGAATGTGTCATTTACTCGAGTCCTAATGGTTTCCAGGTTTGGTAACGCAAAAGTTTCTTTGTCGTTCCAGAGCCAACTTTCCAACTGATCCATTCTTTTAGTAATCTCGTCCTTGACACTAATTCGCAACAGAAGATGGACATTACTTCCTGCACTCTTACCCCCGCTTCGGTAACAATCCCAACTCATTAACTTTCGATTCCTGATCATCATCTTCATAAAGGTAACATCCATTGACAAAGTTTTCAAGTTTGGCAAGTGTGGTAATAAAATCACCAGAATATCTTGGAGTAGTCTAGGCGTCAAGCCACAATCATCCTGGATCAAGGTAACATGCCAAAGATGTTCTCCGTACTTTGTCACCAAGTTCCCAACTTGCTCCCAAAAGTTAATTGCAACTTCGTTCAAAACGTTTAACATTTCCGAATAATCTTCATATTTCTCAGGATGTGACGGCAAATTACAATGCATTAATTCCTCAGAAATGCCATTTTCCTTCAGAATCTGGATCCAGTTCATAGTTTCCTTGGTAACCTTGAAGGTCGCACAGTGACCAAGGAAAGGATTTCCAGGACACTGGGCGGCGTACTCTTGAAACTTGCCAATTTGTTCTAAATCCGAAAAGGAAAATTTGCCTTTGAGTTGGTGCACCGGAAACGGTAAATGGGCGACTGGTCTTTTCTTCTTTTGGTTCACGTTCGTGTCCTCCTCCTCCTCCATGTCTGATTCTTCAGAATAAGATTTGGTCTCAGCTTTCCCCAATGGATTGACCAGTGCTTTAATCAATTGGGAATCCACGGATGAATCCAAAGCGAGCTTCCAGTTCTGGCAAACTAGACGACACTTCAAAACCGAGTTCAAGTTCAGAAACGGAAGTAAGAATGGAGCCACCTAGAAAAATATATGAAGACATACGTATTCATCTAGGCGGTCATCAAGTAGACAAGCTTAATTTCAATTGATATTATGTCATTTTATGATAAATTACCTGGTCAAAATCGGTAGCAAATTTGGTTTCCACAGGAAGCTCTACCTGATCATTTTCTTTGGTGCATTTCTTACGTAGCTTTTGAATCTCCAGACACTGGTCCACAATCACTTCCTTCAGCGACTTCACTTCTTGACGCAGAGCCTCGTTTTCTGCAGTTAATTTTGAGGTTCCACTGTCACCAACCTCGGCTTGCCCCGACGCGGCTGCTAATGCTTCATTTAACTGCTTTCGAAGACCTTCGATTTCCAGACGCTGTTCCACCACGATTTTGGCTAGCTCATTGGTTTCCAAACACTTGGAAGGAGCATCTTCCAAATCCACCTCCTCCTTTACTGTCACCTCATTAACTTCATCCTCAACGTTCTCAACTTTAATCTTCCCCAAGTTCCGATCAACCCTTAGATCATTAGGATGACGATCTTGATCAGAGGCAAACTGTTTGACTTCCCGTTCCATTCTCTCCTCCTCAGCTTTACGTTTTTCCGCTCTCCTTGCCTCCCCACGTGTCATCCTCCGATTTCTAGTTCCTTCCATAATTCCACAATTAATTCAATTAAGATTTTTAATACCCTGCTCTAATGGTTCCAACAATCAATTAATTAGTTAGGACCCTTGAACTAACAAGTGTGAACTAACAACAACTGTAACATTCACCGTTATAATCAAGAAGTATTTCTGTGAAAATTAATTTACAATTAATTTCTGCTTATTGCTCAATCAGCTTTTAGTTGCAGAATAAAATGATTGGGACGCGTTTATTAAACCACATACACACAGAAGGGGTTTCAGTTTCATCCTTCAGCAAGTTCATAGAGTAATTCAGATCTAACTTTCAGAAAGTAGAATGCAAGTTATGTAACTAAAAGCACAATTTCGTAAAAATAAGAAAATTAATGCGCAAAACCGTACCTAACCTGCTTCTACCTAATCCCTTTAAATCTCCCATTTACCTTCTTCAGCTATTCGTAAATCTTAGGTCCTTTCCATTTCATTTCCAAGAAAGTTCATACAGTTTTACCAAAAGTTTAAATTATCACCGTTAGCCTGTTCTTGGTCAATGAACTGTTTGATATTTGACCTACTAATCTCCAATTTTCCAGTTGGATGATTGTAAATTAAACAGTTATAATCACTTTGTTGAAAATATTAAACTTCAGCAATTTCGCATGATGCAGAATGAGACATCTCATAACAATCATATAAGCAAAAGCTGTACATTTAGTTTTAGTAGTAGCCAAGCTTTGATACTAACGAATCGTTAGATACAAAAAAATTGTGGGATGAGCTATTACGTGACTAGAAATAGCAAAATTTCAAATTCAGATTAACTGTTTTGGTGCTATAATATGAAGGTTGATTGGCGTAATTGTAACACGCTTACATGTCTTTATACTTTATATTTATACAGGACGGGAAAAGTTTGCAAAAATAAAAAATATTAATGCACATAATTATAATTTGAATTTTATTTCGGCTATATTGTAAAGTCAATTGAAAATATGTACATACACAAGTGTAAATATTACCGAGTTAAAATCAACATTTGAATTATTAAGAAGTATTGATTTAATTTTTTAAATACTACGTCTTTTCATGCCTATATGAGCTTAGGTAGTGTACAGCTAAAATATGTACATATGTGTATGTAAAACATACATATGTAAAATATGTAGTGTACAATTGTGTCACTTGCTGAAAAACATGATGAAAATTGTAATGGTGGGAAAGACACGTTAATAAAGATCTGTTTACAGCTATAATTTGATGCGTTGATATTTTGCAGTTTTATGTTGTATATGTATGTATGTAACCATGTGTGAATTCAATATTTTTTTGAAAGTGAGGAAAACTTAATTTGCGTGGTGTATGTTTGGCTACTAATTAGATTTTTTGTCAAAATAATTATCATAGGCAATGATTATGTTCTTCTTCTCTTTGTTTTTTAGCTATTTTCAATGACAAGTTTTAATCTAACCTACAATTTCAATTTCTTTGATTTTCTACCTTTATAAACAATGTCAAAGATGTATCATTTACAATGTTCGAACCGCAAACTCCTTGTTGCTGTGATGGATCTGTTCTACACAACACCGTGACTTGATTTTTATCTTTTTGCATTTTATGCTTGAGACATTCTTTGATAACTTTTATGTACTTAAATTGACAAGGTATCTTTTGAATCCTTAAAAGATATTCAATGACAAATCCAGCCAATGCTATAGCACAACCAAAGAGGAACACAGCAAATATTACAACTATGCTGCCTTTTAATGATGCACTTGTGGCGGCGTGAATATCATTATTAGGAGCAAATGTTTTCTGAATTGCAAGTTTCGGTAGCCACAAACTTATGCCTGACTCGTACAAATACCTTATTCGTTTTTGGTTTGCAGATTCTCTGTTGTATTGAATATCTAAAACAACGTCGGTTTGGCCATACTGATGGGATCCTATATGAATGGGTAAATTCCTCGCTCCCTTCAATCTTGATATAAATTTGCCAGAATCACCTGCAGGCAAAATGAGAGCGGTTTTATTACAATTTCCTAAACTTTTCAGGTACCAATTTTCCTCACGCTCCAAAAGAAGTGTTTGCATAGTGTTATAAAAGTTATTTGCATCTGTGAACCTTGTAATATCCCAGTACTTCTGTATATCCCAAATATTGAGTTGTGTTAGAGGTACTAAACTTTCAAACATATTTTTAAACTGTGTTACTGCCTCAGGGTACATACTACTGTATTTATACAGTGAATACTCTCTACCGTTTTTAAACGTATGTCCAGATGTTTGCTCAACCTCTGTTTTTGCATCTATAGTACATAACCCACATAGACCGTATGAGCCGTTGCAGTATATTGTATGCTGATCAGCTTTAAACATATCCGGAGATAAGTCACAAAGCATGGAAAACACTTCAATTTCCATTACCGTAATCCTGCTGTAAATTGAAAACTCATCTGCAATCAACTGCTCAACTGTGTCATAAAGCATGTTGAATAATAATGGACACTAAATTGAAGAATTTTTTATAGGGCTTCTATGAGCTCACAGAACTGGAGTAATGTGTTGTTAGTAAGAGTATTTAATGAAGTTTCTAAAACACTAGTGGTCTTCTCTGCATAGCTTATTACAGTGTATGTAGGTGAAGATTTATAAATGAGGAAATTTATTGATTATTCCTAAATTTTAGAAGCATCATTTTTGAAATGTATTGATTTTATGGACCAATAAGGAGAGTATTGACATGCTGATATGTGCTTTTATTGTCCACTAAAAGCAGCATAAAACAACATATTTAGTTTTAAGATTAAACAGTTTTGAAAGATATTGGCGGCAGTTCAAAGATTTTGCTATTTTGGACAATTATGAAAAGGAACTACAAAATTTTGGTTCAAAATTTAAGTGACTACAAAGTCACGATTAATCGCACAAGAAACTGCTTTCACATGTTGTTTTAAAGCATATTTTGTGGGCTTTAAAACACTATACCGGTAGTTGTCAATTGATAATGTGTTTGGTCGCTATCGCCATATAAATCAATCATGGTCAAAATCAAGGCCTTGAAGAGTAAAGCGACACAATACTTCCACTCCGGTGGGTGCACAAGAGTAAAACATGGTCTTATATGTTCTATTACAACTCCAAAACATTTTGCATTTTTCACCTGAGACAATTCCTTGCTATGAAGGATGGTGTCGTATTTTAAGTTTAACCCACTGTCTGTTTTTTGTGTATCAGGAATTTTGCACTATTGACTCATGTTTTTAAAATCGCCACAGAATCTTCTAGTAAATATTTTTTTAAAACTTAAAATTGCAGTATAAAACTACATTAAATACTCTTACTAACAACACATTACTCCAGTTCTGTGATCTCATACAAGTCCTATAAAAAATTCTTGAAGTTAGTGTCCATTATTATTCAACATGCTTTAGTATAAGGGTTTTCTTGGCAGAACAATATTCAGCATGTTATCACCTCTATAAGCATTGTTAAAAACAACTGCTACAAGTAAGAACCCAGAAACAAATAGACGAAATGAAGATTGTTTTTCGACTGCTGATCTAACCGAATCGCCTTGATCTAAAAGAATTTTACTCAGCCGTAGTATGATATTATAAGCCCTATAGTTCTGCCTGTTTTCAGAATATGTAAACGATATTGCATATTGCGTGCTAGTATCAACATTAAAATGACCATACAGAACCAAACCGGTTTACTAAAAGCAACGAATTCTGCAAAGGGAAGTGCAGAGATATCTCGTTGGCCACAACTTATAAGTTGCAAAGTGCTGCGTTTGTTTTCAATAACTAAGTGATAAACAAGATTCTTTAGGGACGTGGGCAAAACTTGCACCATCCAAACTTGAGGCTGAATTTCATGAAAAATACCAGGATGAAAATATGTCTTTCCATGTGTGCATACATTACTGTCGTCGAGCAAGTATGAACCGTTGTTCATTAAAATTTGCAAAAGTAGAAATATGGAATATGAAAAACCCTCAGATGAATTTGGTTGGCTGTATATGTCCGATACCCGAAAATCATTTCTACATTTCAAGAAATACGTTGCGATTTTGTTTAGAAATAGGCCATTTTTAGAACTGTCCCCAGAATCCCAAAATCCGTACCACAAGTACAGTGGTCGAGATATTTTGACCAAATCCTGGTAACTCATGTCCGCAAACTTCCTTACTGTTAAGGATGTATACTTCGCTGAATCTAGTGCGTTGATGTCTTTTAGAATATATATTTGTTGCACTAGTTGAGTTTGTTGAGAGTAAGCCATGAGCATAAAAATGTCATTAAATATATTGCTGCTAAGGTATCTTTCGTCTGGCGATGCGTAATGTGGCGAGCTCATCCACTCTTGTAATAATCTTTCATTAGGCGCATCTTAAAAAACCAGAATTTGAAAGACTGATGCAGACGTAGAAACAATGGTGTTTGTTTCAGTTGCCAAGTTCCTAGTTATGGTAGTGATGCACGTTGGTTTTTCCAGAAATATAGGTGGCAGAAATAGATGTATCTGCATAGCTCCTTGCCATGGTTTGTATGCTACCTCTAATGACTTAGGTATTTTCATCACAAATTCAACTTTGTTTGTTAGCAAAATTGGAAAAGTGATTCCATGTACCTATATCTATTTGTATATAGTTTCTAATTATTACAAATAAATTGTCTGTTTCAGACAAGTGTAATAAGAGCGGGTTTAAATTTTGCACCCTTTTGAATTGCTGTGGCTCAAATATACTGAAGCAGTACCACGGGTCCAGAAAATTGGAATCATTCAATTCAGTACTGTAGTTCTCAAAACTAGCTGCTATTTTTGCAAGGAAATATAAATTAAGAACATTTATCACTTGCAATTTATAAAACTGATACTTCATTGTCACCAAACCTTGTTTGCTTTTTATTCCACAAAATTCCAAAACAGTGTAAGTAGACTACTGCTGTTCATAAATTTTAATCCTTCTAAAAACTAATACAAGAAATTTTCTTGTAACGTTTGCGAGTATAATGTTTAAAAAGTGTATGCCTGCCACTCACTAAAGCTAAATTGTTTTTAAATAATTCATAGTATTGAAAGTTCAATATTAAGCCTACCAGTCACCAGTAGTTGTGCTGCTTTTGTATTCGTATTAGCTACGATCTACCTTAGTTTAATTAAGTAAAAATGCTCATGTAAACTTGCAGACCGCTCCATTTTCTGTTTTTTTTAAATTTTAAAGTATATATTATATGCCATACTCACAATAGCGACGTACTGGAACTAAAAGCATTTTAATATCATATATGGTTTTAGCTATTTAAAAAATTACAGTTGAACTCTTCAGTACTACCACAAATCAGTTAAGTCTCCGGGCTTATCTATTTCTAATTTAGGCATTTACTTTGACCCTCTACACACTTGAAACATTAGTGATTGCTGTTTTAGAACAGAACTTACGGGTAGAATATGTTTCCACGTTGATTTTGCTGGCATATTATGTTGTTAGCGTGTGTGTATATATTCTTTGTAATTTAAGCCAAACATACTCTTTAACCTTCATTAGACATTTAGAAATTGATAAACACTTTACGCAATCCTAAAAACATTTTCAAAATGAAAAACAAGCATTGCATTTAAACTCATACAGAGAAACAAAGTAAATGCAAGCAATTAGGCAATACATCCATATTTCTCGACGACGATAGATTATCACTTGAATTTTGAATATATGTACTAACTCTAATTTTCATCCACGTCGACGTTATGGGGTAATGTGGTAAGTGGGAGTGTTTACAAATTCCGAACTTCTTTCTTGTTCAAACCTTGCGTATTTTTAAAAAATCTAAGAAATACGATTCTGGCTTTTTTCAATTTTTCATTGGCTTTTATTTGGTGTATTAGCTAGTTTGGATAAAACAGAATCTGTTTTCTGTCTGTCTGTCTGTCTCAATCTGATCTGATGGAGACAGCATTCACTTTTGGCACGTTGTGTTGTGTCCATCCTTACATTTTTGATTTTTCCAAATATCTCCACCATGGAATGGAATTGTGCCGCTGATACTTAGACGCCGCGCGGAATGTGAGTGGGATTTATTTGTTGATTTTCCCTAATTCATCTTGCATCTGGAAAGAAATACACAAGCTGGTCACCAGCTGCTGGTGTGTTGAGTGTTGAATGAAAGTGCAATTTTGCTTAACCTTAAAATCTACTAAAATGTTTAAGACGGTGAGATATACTTAACGCAAGCGGTTTTAATCCAAAAAAGGACACAAGCTCACCAGGAAAGCTCCAGACCAAAACTAACAATTTGCAAAAAAATGAGTGGACAAAAGAACTCTGAGGTAAGCGCTAACTATACCAAATCGTATACCAGCAAGCAGTTAAAATCATGTTCACTTTCACTTTTCAGAATTTGGAAGATCCGGAAATCAAGGATGTGGATGTGGAATACATCTCTGATTCCGAGCATATGGATGATACCAGTGGAGACAAGGCGGATTGTTCGGCTAGTGACAACTCAACAGATCACTCTGACGACAAGGAGACTAGGAAGGACTCGTCGGAATCCAACAAGGATGACGATAAATCTGAAACCCGAAGCGAAGTTAGTTCGTCAGATGATGAGAACCCAAGTCAGATCTCCATTCCCTCGCTTAGCTCAGGCAGTTTTGAAAGTGGAAGGGATCCAGGGAGTCCTGAAATCCCGGACAAGAAAGTTGCTCTTGATAAGTCAGCCGATCCCAAACAAGCCAAACGAGACTATTCTGCTCGTCTTAACTACATTCTTCGCCATGCCCGGTTCTTCCTCATGAAAAGTAACAATGTGGAAAACATTGAACTTTCCAAAAGCAAAGGGGTTTGGTCCACTCCTCCAGAAAACGACAGAAAGCTAAACCAAGCGTTTAAAGAAACGCGTAATGTCATTTTAATCTATTCTGTTAAAGAAAGTGGGAAATTTTCAGGATTTGCAAGACTTGCTTCAGAGAGTCAGCGTGGGGGTCAACAGATGAACTGGAAATTACCCCAGGGGCTAAGCCAGAATCAACTTGGAGGAGTGTTTGCCATCGACTGGATTTCCAAGAATGAGCTATCTTTCAACAAAACTCAGCATTTGTTCAACCCATGGAACGAAGTCAAACCTGTTAAAGTTGGTCGAGATGGTCAGGTACGTCAAGTAATCCCCATCAAGTTAACACTCAAATCTGAAGACAACCTGACAACTTTTTGTCTTGGTGCTTTTTAGGAAATCGAACCTCACGTAGCATCCGAGTTATGTCGTCTATTTCCCATGGATTCCAAGACAGACTGGGACAGACTGTTGAAACGAAGCAAGAACGCAGGAAAACGAATTGGTCACTCTTCGAAAGTCGTTGCCCCTTTGGGAATTCGGTTTTCTAGCTTCTACCGTAATTTAAGACCCTTGGATTTTGGAAGGGGCTCAACAAGACGCTATCCAAATCAAGGATACATGGATTACGGCTCAAGGGATTATTATCATAGGCCAGCACCTATGCCTCCATTTCCGTATCCTCCCCCGCCACCTTTTGACTTGCTGCCACCTCCAACCAGGTATTGGGATGGACCTCCACTGCCCCAGTTTCCTAGTAAGACCGCAAGGAGTTCACTGGAGTTCCATCCAGTCCGTAGGAGACGTCTGTAAGTGACTTTCTGAAATATTGAATGCCAATACCGGGATCGCGATAGTTGGAAGTGGAAATACTAGCGAGGGTGAACTTTTCTTTTTGCAAAGTTGTGTTTCTAAATCTTTTCACACTTCAAAGTAAAAACGATCCTGTCAATCATAAAAACAAGTGTTTAATAAAAAGAAAGCCAATGTGAGAATACGCTACAAAAATTGCATAGACCCATAATAGACCAGTCCAGCATGCAGTTTTATTTATTAGTAATTATACATAATAATTTAAAATTTGTGCAATTTACCTGTTTTCTGGGTAAAAGCAGTTTTCATCTAGTGATAAATAAATTTAGATACAAAAAGTTGTACAGTTTTTAAGATAACTTACCGTATAACTTTTGTAACTAGAGCATAAAAAATCCTTTTCCTTTTTTTGAGTTTTACAAAGCAACTGCCAAGCCAATTATGTAGCATTTTTTAAACAACCAATGTTGTAGTTCAGCGTATGATAAATATATAGTTAAATTTTGAAAAGCAAAAATTATGATATATATATATATACGTGTTTCTGAGTTATTTATTTGTCGATATTTCCAAGCGTTTTAGAAAATATGTGGGTAGTTTAAACTTAGAAATACGTCAGTGGAATTTACTAAAATAAAATTTAAAACCCAAAGTTTGGCAGTTTGGTCATGTAATGTACCTCATAGATAATTCTAAGTAAGTGTAATATCTAGTTTGTGTTCTCTTCACTACAAATTAACTTAATTTGTATTTAAAGAAAGACATTTTTTTCTGTTAAAAAGTTTCTAGGTTTTAAAAAGTTCATTGTACTTTCAGCTTAATTACAAATTTCAAAAATTTGCAGTTAAAAATTAGTCAAACTAGTCAAACAGAAACAACGCATTCATTACTGAACTAGTTTTTAAACTAAAGTATAGCTAAAAGTCCTAATACATAATAATACCACTATGAAATAATATTCCATAAACTTCTATCTAACTATCCAAATTTGTGTAGTTGTCAAGAGGCGTTTCCATGAAATTAGTATTTGGTTATCTAGATTGGTTTTTATTTGCCAAAATGTTTTGAGAATTTGATATACTTTTGAATTTCGTAGATATTAAATTTATAGAACACATTTTCAAAAAGCTCGCATTAACATAGAGCAACGAAAATCCCCTCATAACGTGTTGACTAGCCTGGTTTTTCTGAATACTACTGAATGAGTTTAGGAATATCCAAAATAATGACTAAAGCAACAGAACTGAGCCTAGGGATTTTCATCTTAATCTTACTGGCTTATGTGGCTACGGAGAATTTACCAAATAGCTTATCACATAGGCAAACATTTGGACGCCAGTGTTTGATCAGTCACAATTTTTGTGAGAATATTAATTATTTTATATTCGAAACACGCGTGCATGAGCCAATTGTATTAAGTACTAATCTCTTACAACATTCTAGACTACAGTTTCCAGGATTTAGACACTATTTCCAGAATTGTATTTCCCATTTTATACACCTTAATAATACCGTCCGTTTCCAGAATATACTTGATATGGATTACGATACCTTAAATGATCAGTTTATATTTGTAAGTTATGCCAAAATCCTGCTTGCCGCATTTAAATTTTGGAGCTTGTCAAACAAACTGGCTCGAAAGTGGGCATACGTATACCAATTTGAAGATCTGCTAGAACTCAAACAACTTTCTGAACTTGTGCCGATTTTTAACAACGTGCCTTCAACAATTCAAGCATTGAATTTCAAAGAGAACAATTTTGGAAAATCTACTAGCATCCTTAAAAACAAGAGGATTATTACAAAGTGTGTTATAAGAAAACTCATTCCAAGATGTCTTGCGAATGCTAAAGAAACTGCACATATAACTGATGAAGGCGATGTGTTTTGTATGCTTTTACGAGAAATGTCAAAATTACTAAATTTTACTATTGTATGCCTATTAAAGCAACAAGAGCTTACACCACCAGATAAAACACTTACTGAACTTTTACAAGAGAACATTTATGATGTGGCACCTTACATGCTAATAAATCTACACCGCAGCAAAGTACTTAAATTCTCCAGTTTTGTCATTTTACACCAATACAGTTTTTGTCTCTCAATGCCTGGAACACAGCGAGATTGGTTAAGTTTAATAAATTGGGCAGACATATGGACTTGGATTCTACTTGGAGCCACTTTCCTTTTTACTCTTAGTTTAATTTGTTTGAACATGTACATTACCCAGTGTAAAGATTTTCAGCTAAGTAAACTTTCTGAAAAATTAATTCGCGTTGGTTTAGACCAAGCAGACAAATTACCAAAAGGAAATATTAATCGTTGTCTTATGTTATTATGGATCCTACTAATGTTTTACATAGGCAACATCTTCAAAAACAATATGACCAGTGGGCTAACTTATACCGTACCAGCAGAGTTTCCAAAAAATCTGCAAGAGTTGAGTAAAAGTCAGCCAAAATATTCCGTCAGCTTGTTTAGTCACAGGACATATAAACTTTTAGAAATTTTTCTAAATAGCTCACTCAGCAGCTATACGAGAAACGTAAAACTGGAAAGAAATATAACAAGATGTGTTGAAAATGCAGCTCTGTTTAGCCACAAAGTCTGCTTATTGTTTAAAACGGTGATATATTTAATGCAAGCGGTTTTATTACAAAAAGACATACGATATGGAAACTTGTTTATTGCGGACGTTAAGCAACTTGAGTTTCCATTGTTTTACGGAATGCCTAAAGATTCAATATATGTGGAAGCTTTCAATTGGTATGTTGGTGCAGCTAGGGCGGGATTTTTACCAGAATACTGGAATGATAAAGGGGTTCACAAGCTGAAATTACAGGCTCAGTTGAAAGCAAGAAATGCTAAACTGAAAACGTCAAAGGGATGTGATCAGAGTAAACACGAATGGTGCCCATCAAAGTTGAATGACTGGAGTGTAATACTCTCCTTTTTTATGGGTGTGTATACATTCTGCATCGGGATCCTCTTTTATGAAAATTATGGAGTAACAAAAGTGAAAGTAATTCACACCAAAAGCAGCCAAATAAAGATACGTAACATAAAAAATATTGTAGTGTTTACAAGCAGTATGTAGACTTCTCAATAAGAAGTTCTCATACAAAGCAACACTGATATAACTAATATTATAAAAATATAACTGACTATTAGTGAGTTCTATTCAGCACGCACTAAAATCTAACTATCTATTCTAAACTAGTGTACAGTTTACATGATAAACCATTTTGGTAATTACTTAGCGTGTCTGCTAAACTCTACAAGTATAATGTAAATAGAAATTACCGTGTACCAATAAGCAATATTTTTATTATTAAATATTTGTAAATTTGCTTTTGAAATAAATTTACATAGGGTTGGTTAAAGGCTCTTCCTAAATCATACTTTCACAAAAAACCAAACGACTAAATGCACACCCACATTAGAAAGGAATGAGATATTTGCTACAAATTGCACAAATGCAATTTAAATTAAGACATGAATATAAGTCGGTAATTTACAAAAAGTGCTACAATCCAAACAAATTTGCAAGAAGAAATGTTTTAAGTCCCTTCCCGGCTAACAAGCCGTATTTCTTGAAACTTCCGATAATTGTCTCTGGTCCAACATGAATCAGTATATTTACTTCCGTCGCTTCTGTAATCATTTGAAGTTCTACAACGCTGTGTGGAAATGTAAAGCAAACATGTTAGAATTATAGCTTAATTAAGTATTTTAAAGTAAAATTAAAGTGTACTTACCATACTAATGATTTCCAGTGATTTAAACTCAGTCCAAACATCTGAGTCATACACCACCACCGTAGTTCCATTGACTTCATTACTCTCATTGTTGTGGGCATAGACATGGTCCTCAATTCCCAGAAACCGAATGTTAGGAAAGTGGGAAATTATCCAAAAATACAAGCCTTTAGTACGAAACAGGTCGTCTGTAACTCCTTTCCAGTTATAATTACTTTGAATCAAGCATCTATTTTTGTGACACGAAATAAGCCGTAATGTTTCCACCGTTAGATTTTTCTCCACGATTGCTACTTTTTGCTTCCTCTTGTCAATCAGTCCTTCTAGTTCCAACTCGCACAAGTTTGGAAATCGGTTCAGAACAGGAAGCCACTTACTTAAAAGCATTTCATCTGCTGTTCTTCTAGGACCTCTGGCTTCAATTGTAAAATCAAACTCCAGCTTTTCCAATCCAACTTGTACATGATTTAGAATTTTGTAATCAGCATTTGGTTTCAATCTGTTTTTAATCAGCTTCAATTCCTTCAAGGCAAGTTTACTAATGCATTCCGCACTTTCCTCCAGCTTAACTTTAGATTTCAGACTTGTCAATGACGGACTTTTGTCCAGAATGGCGTTTTGAATAGCAGCAGTATTGAATCCAAAGTCCAAATGTTGTAAATTTGGCAGAAGTGGCAAGCTTTTTCCAGCCATGTAGTCCAACAGTTCTTCAGTTTTTCTACTTCGATCATAGTACCCCGAAAGTGTTAGCCTTGTTAAATTTGGCAGATAAGCCAAGTAGCTTTGCAGTGTTTCGTACAAATGCAATGGGGTTGAAATACCATAACTTCCAAACGCATGATTTCTTTGGTCAAGTGTGACGTGTCTCAAGTGACCCCCAAATTTAGACAATAGCTTGGAAACCACTTTCCAGTACTTTTTTAGTTCAGGTTCGTGTAAATCTCTAGTCCAATTTCTTCCCAATTCCGCGGAATAAATGGTGTCAAAAGTGATTGTCCTTCCTAGAAAGGGATTTCCCTCCAGGTTTTGGTACGCTTTTATAAATCCTTTGAGAGTTTCCAAATCTTCAAACTTATACTTTCCTCTTAACTTCTCCAGCACACGTTCAGAAACGTCGGGTAGCGCTTTCAATTCTCGTCTCCGTGTTTCAGCTTGAGTCTCGGTTTTGGAGAAAGGACGGTGTGAAGGAGGATTCTCCAGAAAGGTGTCCACTTCCTGTTTCCAGTTCTTACAAACTTTGCGACAGCTTAGTAGGCTTTCCAGGTTCAAGTACCCACGGGTGCAAAGAATAGGAAGAAGCTTAAAAACAAAAGGAATATTTTTATAAAAATCTTCTAAAATCAACCATTAAAAATGTTAGCATCAAAATTAATGTCACCTTTTCCGCCGTCACCACTTCAGCCTCAGCCACAGGTGGAATAACATCAGCATCCCGTCTTTGACTTTCAAAGGTACCATTACTTCCACTGGTAACCTCCGTAACCAGACCCACCTCCTCCGAGATCGTCACCTCACCAGACTCCTCCTGAACATTCGTCTCCTCCTCCATTTCAGGCACATCAGTTCTAACTTTCCCCAAAGTCTGATTGACCACAATGTCATTTGGAGGGGATTCCTGGTCAGCCGCAAACTGTTTCGCCTCCCGTTCCTCCCTCTCCTCCTCAGCCTTGCGCTTCTCCGCCCTCTTGACCTCCCCGTCCCCACTGTTCCCACGTGAGGTTCCAGGTCCAGGCATGTTGCTGATTGCTGCAGCTACTGCTCCACCCACTTTCCAAGTTAATAATTAACCGCTCAAATCTTGCTCCTGCAAAATAACAAACCAGTTAACAATTAGTCTTAACACTTCACCTCCTTCAACTTCCACCTTTCCAACTTACTTTGCTGTAAATTAATCAACATTATTTGTTACTAATTGTTACTTACCTAACTCACTCGGACAAACTTTTCTTATGAATTAATTAAAATTCGTAAAAGAGAAAAAACGAAAGTACAAAGATGCCATTGATGACATTATTTTCCTTCCGTTTGCTGTTGAAACAATGGGCCCCTGGGATGATGAAGCAATGGAATTTATCAAGTGTTTAGGAGGTTTAATCACGTCTCTATCTGGTGAATCCAGATCTCGCAGTTTCCTAATCCAAAGAATTAGCCTTGCAATTCAAAGAGGGAACGCTATTTCTGTGATGGGGACTTTCCCTACCACGGATACATTTTCGGAAATTTTTTATTTATTAGATTAGATTTAAGTCAACCCTTACTGTTATTTTCCTTGCGTGTGAAATGTTAGTCAAATTCGTAAATTGGAATAATGAAGAAGAAATCCCAAAAACTGAGAGAAATTTCTATCTAGGTAATTACACACGTGCCCAGTCGCCAGTGCAAACAAAACACATGGCAATGGCAAGCAATTGCTAGGACCAGCTGTGTTTGTACTTTTTGTGTAGTTTACCCAAACCGCTCGGGCTGATGCGGCGTCCAGACTTGGCATTTGCCAGAATACTAATTTTAGAGTTTATGTCTGCTTTTAATATCGTGAAAGCATAATAAGTGTTATGTTTCGATTTTAGCATGATTATAGTTTCAATTTTGGAATTTTGTTAGCCTGTGGATGGTTGGTTTAAGGAATATATTTTAATGAAGATAGATAAATATTTGGAGTGTTTTTCCTACGTAATGAACATGATTGAAGATATCAGATATCAGTCATCAGTTACGCCAGCAGTTTATTGTATTTTGGGCTTGAATTCTTGTATAATGATTAGATTGTACACTTTAGAATCCTAAGTTAAGTACAAAGTAGTAATTTAGTAATAACGAAGTAGCGTTATCCTCTTATAAATATGTGGAACTTGTGGAGTAAATATGAAATTGCTCATATGAACGTTTTTCGCTTGGCCGGTTTTAATTATTTTAGAATAGTGAACAAAACCGTCATTACATTAAGCCAGTCGTTTTTGTTGAAACCCTTTAGTCAGTATTTAATATTCGAAACGTTGTTTTTTAACCTAAGCCATTTTTGTTGGAAAGGTTTGAAGGAGCAGGAGAAGGGTGTGAAACACTTTGTCAAATTGTCATCAGAATGAAATTTTATTGCTCCTGTTTTGTTTACTGTATTTTCCAGATAATTTCTCAGAAACAGTTAGATGCACAATTTACAAAACATGGATTGTTTGAATTTTTGGATTTATTCAAAGATTGTTTATTTCACACTTCTAGTATACCAAGCGTAGTAAATATTGCATCTAGCTTGATGACAGATGCTTTCGAAAAATGCGCTCTGTACCAAAATTGCATTTTGTTAAACACACAGACAAACGCTACTTATATTCCGGAGATATTTGACATAAAATATTTTAATGCTACTGTATTCACACAGGACAATTTAATTCAATGGCGATACAAAGAACTATCATATATTAACAGATCATTGTCACGCCAAAAATTTGGCTCCCAGTGTTTAATTCAAATGCCGTATAGCTTTGAAACGGAAAAGGGTATATCGTTTATGGGTTTCGATACTCTCTGGTGGCAACTGCAAGGACAAAATTCTAAAAACCTTTTTCACCTGCACACTATAGAACACTATTTTCTGGGGCAACTGAAGAATCCCTTAATCAATACGTTGGTTTTCAGTCATTGGAATCATTTGGATTTCTATCAGCTCGTACATTTTTTGTCGATTCATATGGATCGCCAGTTATGGCTTGTATGACTTGTGCGGAATTTCATTTAAGATTGCCGTTTATTAGAATTCCAACTGATGTGTGGAATGGTGTAAATTACTTCATAAATCCGTTTGCAGCACCTTTTGTGAAAGTGACAGGTTCTAAACATAAAGCAGAACTGGACACACTTTGGGCATTCTTTCATTCCAATAAGCAAAACAGAAAAGTACGCCGTATATCAGATATTTATGGTGTAAGATCTCAAACCCCACTTAGAAGAATCAAAACTTTTCAAAAATACGCCATTCAAGAAATGTTTAACGTATCGTTCAATTTGCTGGAGATTTCTGAGATGGAAGCAGGCGATGAAGATTATACTCCTATTGCCTTTGCACCAAACTTTAGAAACGACTACTTAAAATTCGTACTGTTTTTAGAAAATGGAGAGTTTGGAAACTTGGTTTTATCAAAAATAGGTTATTTTCTACTTCCGTTTGATATACATGTTTGGTTGTTGTTAGTAATTTCTGTATTATTAGTTTGGCTAGTTCTTTGGCAAATTGAATATTTTTCAATCATTCAGCTACTGTTTTGGTTGTTTACATCATGTATGGAGCAGGGTATAAATGAAATACAACAATTTAAAAGAAAGACGCATATGGTTATTGGAATCTGGATTTTATCTGCAATACTCTTACGTAACCTGTTTACGTTTTCAATGTATTCAGACATTACGGCTCCACCAAAACCGAAGCACTTGCCCAATTCACTAGAAGATGTAATTTGTCAAACAAAACAAGGTTTTTTAAAAACCTTTGTTGGGGAAACTTTTGAACTTGACATATTAAAAAACACATCGATATTTGAAAATTACTGTTTACTACAACGCGTATTAAAATCTTCATTTTTTCCGTCGCTTGCTATGTATAAGCATACAATTTGTAATGATATGCAGGCCGAATCTATTATGTTTGATTTTTTTCAAAATTGTACAAATATCCAGAAATATAGTGGAGGTTTTAATACTCCTTGGAAACTGAAATTTCCAATCGTGTTTTTATACTGGAAAAAACAGAATACTGAGTGGATATGTGCATTGCGCAGCAGACTGCGTAGTATTTCACTTTACGAAAACAATTATTATTTGCATGTCGACACTCCAAGATTTCAATCAATTTCAAAGCTACGCTCGTCTTACCTGAGGCAATTTGAAGTCAACGCTTTTGCCCATCTGGTAGACTCAGGAATTTACTGGTATCTCGCTGTAATTGATCAAGCGTATAAAAATATGGCAATATTTGATAGACTCAATATGTTAATAGAAAAAAGAAGAAGTCGGTTAAAAAGTAAGTTTATGCCAAGTTATGTTGCTGCATTGCAGGACAATCACCAATCTTTGATGTCTTCAAATAATCAGAATATTCAACATTGGACTTTCAATTCAAAAAGTATTGACAGCTCAGATACGTCTATGAATTTTCAAGAAATGCTGGTTCCACTCTATATTTACTGGATATCTATATCATTTTCAAGTTTAATATTTCTCGGAGAATTTTTAAGGAGTATATTACATAATATTTTTTCTGCCTATCAAAAGTTTTCAATAAAATGATTATTAGTTATATTGTAAATACTTTCTGCGCATAACTGACATTTCACTTATTGCTTACTGTAGCAAATTATTATGAACAATAAATTTCAATTACAGAAATCTGTATGTCTCGTCTAGTTATTTTTTGTACAAATTCTTATACAAGACGAAAGGAAAAATACATTATACTTTTTAAATATTCATCCCAGCGATATTACATAGCATATCAATTTCTATGTACTAGAGTAGCAGGTCAGGAACTTTGCAATTGTTTTTTACCAGTAGGATAAAATGTCAAAATGTGCATGTGCAACACTCAAACATGATAAAAGTGACTACTTTAATAACCCACCATATTTTCTAATAGATCCTGATTTGTAATTTTTTATGTTCTTTTATGTTTACCTCATATTGTTATAGTTCATATTTAAGCGTTTTGGGTACTTTGTCGTCAAACTTTGCTAAACCTAGCCATGTTTCACGTGTTTCTAACAAATACGGAACTATAACTTGAAAGTAGATTACATATCTTCTAGAATCTCTGTCCTTTAACCTAAGATTAGAAAAATATTATTTGATCGCTGCGTGTATAATTGGGCATATTAGTTTCTTTCCTGCTTTGCATGATTGGATTTTTCATTCAGCTCTTGAATTTTTCGATGAAAGTATGTCCTCAGTCTCTTAAATGGTGGTCGTTTTTCTGGAAGTTGCCTCCAACACTTTTTCATTACCTTGTGGCTATTTTCACATACAGAAAATTATCAATAAATTTCTTTACTATTTAGTATCACAATTTTCGACGTAATCTAGAAATTAGCCAAGTATTAACTACAAATAGAACTTACATGAATTGGGGTGCGAGTTTTGGTTTTTTGTGTCTGTACCTCTCACTTAGAAGCTGTCCAATTTTCAAAAATCTATATTCCTCTGGAAGGTTAAGTACATTAAGTGTGGGATAAAGCCGTTCGTTTAAGGAAAACATCTGCCATAACAAACAGCCAAACGACCATACGTCCGTTAACGATGATATATCTTTTGGGTCACTCAAATTAGCAACTGCATTCCATTCTGGTGCAAACGTGCATTCTGGGAATCCTTCCTGTTTTAAGTTTTAAAATGTTTATGCGTAAGCATTTTTACATTATAAGGATTGATGTTATTCTTGTTACTATTATTACCGTCACCAAAGATGCCGCGTAGTCGGATTGGTCCAAACACTTACGACTTAACCCAAAGTCGCAAATTTTAGCTACTCCAATTGTGGTTAGCAAAACATTTCTGGTAGCTAAATCCACATGGATAACGCGCTTTGAGTGCAAGTAATCCATTCCATTAGCAATCTGCTCTAGCCACTCAAGAAAGTACACCATATCTTTATGCTCAATTTCATTAGTCGTAACGTAATAATCGTTTCCAATGTGATGTCCGGCGGACTCATATTTTTTACGCAAAATTATTAGACACTTTTCTAAAGACATTTCGCACAGTTCAGTGAGCAAGTAGAGTCCATCTAAAATATTTGCAATAGAGAAAACTTGAAAACATATGTACTCTAAACAAATTTTAAAATATTGGAATGGTTTAGTAAATTTATTGTTTGCACCTGTGTGACAACAAGCCCCAACAAAACGGACAATATTCTCGCAGTCGGTTCCAATTTCCTCATATGTACTTACTTCTCGAAGGAAAAGTTTGATCTGCTTTATCGTTGTTCTTTCATCATAATTTATTTTCATTTTTTTAATAGCCACTTGTAGCTTTTGTGTTTTAGGCTGAAAAACGCCTTTTAAAACTACCCCAAATACTCCACCACCAAGTGGTTTTGCTTTAGCAGGCTGAAATGAATTTTGTGATAAAATATGTTCTGGTTTGCAAATTTGCTCTAGTTTTTGTTGAATTGAATACTGGTCATTTCTGACGTTGTTTATTGGTCTTCCAACTTGACTTCTAATCTGTACTAGTGCAAGACTTACAGGTTCACTTATTCGATTGATTTCACTTAAGATTTCTGGGTCTGGTGCTGCCAAATTTTGCTGCTGTATATTTGCATTGTCTTCGCTAAAACTGTTAAAAACTTCTTCTTCTGTATTCCCGGAAGTGACACTTTCACTTGTTCTAGAACGTGCACGTTTTTTGCATAAACAAATAACTGGTATCAACAGCACAAGAACAATTGGCAGAAACACTATTAAAGGACCAAACCAATCCCAAAAATCCGGGTGATCATTTGTTGGATTTCTGCATGAACAAGTGAAGTTTTCCGAGCTTTTGTGATAAGCAGGCTGAAGAAAATTTATAGTAGAGTTAATAAATGCTTGTCCATAATCAAATAAAAAGGTAGTAAAAGATTACCTCTAGCTTTCTAAGTGATCCGGTGTAAAAATATTCAACTTTTGGCACATCAAAATCCCTGCCAAGCTTCCCCAAAGTGATTCTTGACAATGTGCAGTTCGGATGAACTAATAGAGATTTGAATTGGTAGGAATTCAAACTTTGGAATATGGAGTTATTGTACATGATTATTGGTTTATAGTAGCAGGAACCACAGTTTTCCTCTTGAAACAGCACCCCGCATTCTGAATTCAGCCATACATGGTATGCGTCTTCTAATGAACAGTTTGCGTCAGTGTATGTAGTACAGGATTCTACTTGAATCGCGTCCTAGAATTAAAAAACAGAAGTTTTTAATTTTCTTTTATTTTTACAGATTTTCACCTATTTAGCATTAAAACGATCATTTAGCATACTTGACATTCACAGCTGAGAGAGGTAATCTCGTAATCGCCCTGAAAACATAATGGACATTGAAGAAATAAGTTAATTTTAATATTTTTACTTACATTTTTAAATTATTTAAAAACATTTTAAAATTTAGACACAAATTTCAAACGGAGCCTGCGCTAATTCACCAACCTGATAAATGTTTTCCGGGGCGTATATAGGTTTCCCTGAACCAGTTTTGTTATACCGCTCACATGAACCATTTTTAAACTTTGAAGTGTCGGAATGGGAAAATCCACATATTTCCAGAATGCAGTCATCCGATTCTTTTGCTTCTGCACCTATGTAGAATGCAGCTGAACTGAAAAACTTGTCTCTTTCCAACAACAAAAAATCACTTCTACTAATTACTGTATTTTGGAACAATGTGACGTTTTTTTGTTTTAGGTAGGCCATATGAAGTTGTATTTCTGCACAAGCCGGAGTACCTGGATCATCATTAAAATCCAAAATGGGATTGGAATTGACAAAGTTTAGAATAAATGTAACATGAGTAAACCACAAACGATACATTTTTCTGGAAAGCAGTTAAATGATGGAAACGTTTTGGTATGGGTAAAACTTTTTTGTGAACTGCGAAAGTGGTTTTCTTTTATTTGGTAATTTTATAGTCGTTATTTGTATTAGGATACAATATTTTCAAACCAACAACATAAATTATATAAGTACTTATACTATACTTATCTCTGAATACGCTCATTGCAAAATTGCTGCTTTGGTATTTTGATCCCTACAACTACATCAAATTAAAACAGTGTATGAGTCATCAGCCGTAGATACAATTGCACAGAGTTATTTGTTTTGGGTTTTGTTTTTTTTGCTTACAGAACAGCTGCTGGAGCCAGTCAGTTGTATGGCTTTAGCTAAGATTAATTTTGACTTTAGAAACACAATCAGGATGACCAAACACAACTTTGCCAACAACAGCCCATCCAAAGCAAATAACCCACTTTGTATATATATTGTATTTATAGCTTTGTGTCATATCATAGATTGTATAATGCGCCTACGAAACCAAACGTTTCGTTGTTCTTATTTCAGCAAACGCTTTTATTTCAATTTTTTGTTTTACTCGTCTGTGCTCATTTCCAGAAATCCAGAAGTTTCCAGAAAAATCCAGAAATTTTGACACGCTTAGTACAATTTAAGTACGTATGTAAGTTTTAAATATCCGAATTTCGTCAGGCTATGGATTTCTTCCAAAACGTGCTTTGATCCTTGCTTACAATTTTACAGGATAAAAGATCTGTAATCAAAATTCGCTTTATAAGTCTTTGATGAAAAGGCTTCAAAAGGAGAAAGAAGCTTTGGCAAAACAACAGCAGATATTCAAAACAATGATAAAGAGTCAATCAACTTCAGCAAAAATCAGCATCTGCTTCGGTAGATAAAGAAAAACAATTAGTGAAAGATTTTAAAATTTCAAGCATTCTCCAAAATTTGTTGATTGAGGGTGATGACAATAATTTCCAAATCAGGAAAGGTATTACTATTTCAGAACTGTGCAAAGAAATTTTTAATCTGAGGGATTTCTACCGGCAAGTTCATGAACTTTTTTATAATTGAAAAATGCGTTTAGATGAAAATAAAAGTCATGTTTTACTATAAAGTTATGTAAAGCCAAATATTTGTCTGCGGCATGTTTGTCTTGACTTTGGATGATCAAAAAATAATGGTTTCATTAATACACTAAAAATTGAAGATCAAAAACAAAAGTCAGATTAAATATATGTTAAATCGAGCTGATATGACCTGGAAGACTGGACTGAAAGAGCATTCTAGTAATTGTTTGTTTTTACAACAGTAAATTCGAAAATGATTTTAGTAGACAATGTAGCATTTAACTTATAGCCGTGTCATTTGTCCAGTTTCTGTAAGCTTGTCATGCAATTGGCAGTTGATATTTTTAAAATTTATAGTATAACAAAACCACGGGGTTGAAGGATACATTTCTTTTTTATTTTCTGATTCATCAAACATTTCCTTTGATATTTTTGTGATTATGCAATTATACTTCTTTCCAAATTATACAATCTCTTGGTTGTAATTTTCTGTTCTAGAAATTATCAGATTTACAATTGGCAAAGTGAAAAGTTACTGAAATAAAAATAAATCGATAAAGTTTCCAAGGTATATCAAGAGCCCTATAAGTTTCAACGTTGCGAAAATATCCCGATACAGAATACAGAGGAAACAATTCAATTTATTAATCTACTCAAACAAAATATTTACTACGTTGTCCAGGAGCCTTTGTGTTACATTCTGTAGTGTCTGAAGTGTCGGACAGAACCGTGAGAAGGTTGCTGAGCATAATAGGCCCCTTTTCACTACAAGAAATTGATTCTTCACAACAAGCAGGAAGGTATACCCCTCCTTCAATAAATCATCACGTACGCAGTTAAAATGACTTAAGGACCTTAAGCCCCTTTAAACCAAAGTCAACTGATTCAAGAAGTCTAAGACGTTCCTCTGTTTGTTCCGATAATTTTAAAGGTTAACAAACTACGTTGAAAATATTAATAATTTTAAAGGTTAACAAACTACGTTGAAAATATTAATAACATGTGTGGGTATATACACTGTTCAGTCCTTAACAACAGGGCGTACGGATTTAGAATTTTTCCTGAACAGACATGATACACAATACCCGTAATCAACCAACCATTAAACGTTTTACGTTGTAGTAAAACCAGCTCTTTTGTCGGGAGAGACTAAAACCCTAAAAGGAATGCTTTCGTGACCGCAATCTAAGTAATATAAAATGCACTACCGTAACATGTAACCATGTATAGATACGTTGCCCATTCAATAATAAATAAATGATTTTGCCCCTTGATCAAGTTTCATTCTGTTTACCCCAATGGCCAAGAAATGAAAACTTTTAAAATTGCCACTTTAAAAATGAATCTTATGCAAATTTAAAATACGTTGGGAGATCATCCTGTTAATAAAATTCCATTCTGTCAAGGAAACTTTTAATATGCGTACATTACACAATTTTCTATTGCTTTAACCCAACCAAATTATTTCATATAATTACGAATTTTATTTTTTATTTCATAAAAAAACCTAAAAAATAAATACTACTCAAAACTTCTGCAGAAACCACCATTTGTTGAATAATTGTGTGTAGGGCTAATAGAATTTCGATAAATATTTGTCAAACCTAAATGCAAAACTGAGAACCATAAAACATAACTGGAAAATTCCACTTCAGCTATCATCAATGCTCTAAACCAGTCAATGGTAAACCAATTAAAGATGCTCGCTGCTAAAGCTGACATAAATATAAGATTGTCAAGCTTAAAGCCCAAAAAGCCTGGTTTATACCCCATTTAGCCTGGTTTATACCCCATTTAGCCTGGTTTATACCCCATTTAGCCTGGTTTATACCCCATTTAGCCTGGTTTATACCCCATTTAGCCTGGATTAGACCCCATTTAGCCTGGTTTAGACCGCATTTAGCCTGGTTTAGACCGCATTTAGCCTGGTTTAGACCCCATTTAGCCTGGTTTAGACCCCATTTAGCCTGGTTTAGAGCCCCCCAAAAATAAAGTGGACAGACACACGGACACACGGACAACGATATCCTAATAAGCTCCTCTGCTGAAGCAGCGAGCTAATAATGATTCTATCCTCAACACGTAAATTTTGAACTTTACATTGTTTTTATAATGTAGAAGAAAAATTACCGTGATTACAAAGTAGTATCAGCCGCATCAAAAGGCAACCCTGCTTTGGGAGATGTAAATAGAATTATTTAATACTCCAATTAATTTTTGAGACCTGTGGTAATCATACAACATAGTTTTGTGCTGAATTATAATAATAGCCACAACCTTAACCAAAGAACTACAAATTGTGACATCAGAATTTAGTATAACAAATTTTAGTTTTACTAACTACAGCTTAGGAACTTTTTTACGACAGACAGAAAATATTTAAGTCGGAAAATAATATACAGATAAGATGAAAATAGGGTTTTATGAAAAGTTTTCCAGAGACGAATTTTTATCCAAAATGCTCTTTTTCCTAAAAAATCAATAGTTTAAAATAGAATTTAGCAAAACTATGTATTGGCGTAATTTGAATTTGTCATTATAGTGGTATTTGTTGGCGTGGTGTAGGTTTAGATAGGTGTAGCTCTTTAGACGATCATTTTTCCAAATATCTCCACACCATGAAACCAAGTTTTGTCTTGTGATTTTTTTTGTTAGAACAAGCATTAAATATCTAGGATTTCTATTTAATTTTAGAAACAGTGTAATTAAAATATTGTTGATTATATACTTAGAAAACACAACACAACACACAAGTTATTTACGCACTTTCATTAGCATAGCTGGAAACCAATATTAGGAAAGTTCATTGGCTTAATGACTTCAACCACAATGTCGTGGTACAGTTAGAATATAGTTAGTCATGTAAACAGTCGCTGTAAAGAAGTCTAGGCTTATTGGAACTCGGGACAACTTGCCAAACAATAAAAACAATTTCCAAATTACCAATTCTTCTAAACTTTCACATTGCTAATTTAATTAATATATACAAACATGCTTTTAAAGATAAATTCAGTTTATTGATCAAGGTGAAAAGAGAAAAGTTGCTACACAAAAGTGCTTAACTCACACCCCCAATTTTACATGCCTCCTTGCTTTTACGTCCTGCATTTATCGAGAAGTATATATATTCCAACTTGGAATTTGAAAAGTTATTTAAACCTTTTCAATTTATCTCTACAGACAAAATAAGAAATAACTTAAATATTACGGTCATTATTTTGACCCTTACGTTCATCCTTACCGTGAGTGAAAGCGCCAACGTAGATCCCCACATTTGTGCTGAGAAGTGGTTCGTTTTTTACAATTCCAAAGGAACCAAAAATTAATTTGAAAAGTTGAATTCCATCAATTCATATTTTACTAAAAACTTTATCATTTAAATATGAATTCCAGACTCAGTGTACCAGAGAGTAAAATAAATGGAGAAAAGGATGGGAAGAAAATCACATACGAGAACAGTTGGTGGCTAAATGGACTATAAACCTAACGAAATGGCCTCCAAACCTGGTTAAAATGGCTAACAACTAGGTAAAAAGGGCTCTAAACCCGATACCAGGTAAATGGGGCTCTGTACCATGCAAAATGGGTCTCTACGGTGTAATTTTTACTTGCTGGTAAGTGTGCCTGTGTGCGTGCGTTACACGCTCTCTGTCAGTGCCTCCTACATTTTCTTCTATTAATTAGCGTTATGCTATTACCATCTGCCTGTTTAGCCTACGTGCTAAAATTTTTGCTTTTACTGTTGCCAGCCAAACCTATTTCTCTTATTAAAAACGACAATAATAATGCTGTGAACTATTTCACAGACAAATGCCATAAATGCAACAACAGAACCAATTAAAACAATTGCAAACACAACTACAGTATTTCCTTTCATAGATGCTGCTTTTACCTCTCTCTTATCCCCTTCTGTGCCAAGTCGAGAACTGCTGTGTTGCAGCAAATTTAACCACCACTCCAGTATACCCGAGTGAGGCAACCACTTTATTCGCCGTAAGATAAATGGTGGAATAAAACCACGAATTTTGAATACTAGGTAACGTGTAAAATAATCTTCCTTTCCAAGGTGTAAATTTAAATTCTTCGATGTAAACCAATCGCGTTCACTTTGATATATCCACATTACGTAAGTATATGGTAAGAAATAAGCTACCTTCTTGCAGCTTCGTAATTCCGAATACATTAGTTCTTTTTCTGTTTTTCCGAGCGATGTATGGAGGTCAAACACATTGATCTTTTCTATACTACAGTTAGAAAGTTTACGTTTCAATCTTGTGAAATTTTGCAAGCTTAGGTACAACGAAGGATGTAATGTTACCTTACTTTGAATTATTGTATCTAGTTCTGTTCGATTGTAATGGCTTACGTGAGTGTTACCCCAGAGAATCCAGTCCTTATCTTCAAACGCAACTAGTCCTAACCCCCTTTTGGTCCACCTGGCCTTTATTGTACAGGTGTTGTATTTGTAAGCAGAAAACTTCATTCCAGATAGTCTAGTGTACATGGTATAGTTGCCTGTCAGCAGCTTATCATATGTGTCGTATTGGCGAAGCGGTCTAAGTGTTATTAAGTTGTAAATGTTACAGTTCTTGTACCCGTTACTTAGTACAATTCCAGCCAACAGTATTGCACCGCAAATAAATTTACAAACCGCAGACTCTACATGCTCACCTTGAAATGGATTGCCTTGATCTAGAAAAATTTTTAGAATTTCTAACAAAAATTCTACCCGATCACGTTTTTTTATAACTTCAGCCAGGATAATTGCGGTGACAAGCGAGCATAATGAAATGGCAATCCAAACTTGAGGAGAATAAATTTTGTATAATTCTCGAAATGGAAATTTTTCAAATTCTGGTCTAGCGCAAGCAAGAAACATTAAAGATGCAGCAACATCGCTTGTTGGCAACCCATATGCATAGGGTGCAAACCCTGAATACTCCATTATTGTAACTTCTGCATTTAGATATTCATATTTTTGTCGTGATGGCTTTTGAGTTGTTACCCCGTGTGCACAAGATTTGGTAAAAGAATACGGTAGGTATGTAAAATTTCCTAAAACTGCGAAACTCCACAAATGAGCATGGAGTTCCGCAGTTTGATCTTGCTTATCCTGAATTTTAAAAATACTATCAAATATTGAAGTAACATTACAACCTATCATGTACCGGTCAAAAATGTACACAACATATGGATTAGTTCCAGTTGAATATGACTGCCATGTAGTCATCGAATTGGGGGGTGTAAATGCTCCGTTTGTTTCCAATGTTTTAATTGTATATAACTTCTCGGATTTGATTTCTCTATACGGAATGAAGGGAATACTTGGGTCGAAAGGAGATCTGGAAACATAAGAATTGTTTACACGACTTGAAAACTAGACAAACTAAGTTACGTTTTGATAAAATGTGATGTAAGTAATGTACCGTGAAACGCAAGTAACACAGAATACTCTACCGGACGCAATAAAACCAGAAATTGAAGACAACACTGATACAAATTGACTAATCTTCAAAAGAAAATGCAAAACAATACACTGCAAGTTCCAGTGGCAAAACATATCGTATTCTTCCTGAAGAAGCCATATTAACTCGGGAAAAACGTTTGAACTTGAATTTTGATTCCACACAACAAATATACTCAAGATTGGAAACGAGTTTGAAATAGCGTCTTGTGCTATTTTGTTTGAATATTCGAAAATGTGTGGATTATATATATGCGTTCCAAACCAATATTTACGTGGAGGTAGTGAGTTTTCAGATTCTACCAATGTAATACGAGCTTCACAATTCCATGGTTTTGCTCTTGTTGTAAAAATAAAAAAGTTGATGTAGAAACAAAACGTGCCTACGCCTTTTAACAAACCCGACTTGGGACACTTTAAACTGCTGTTTGAATTCGGAGTCTTACTATCAATTTTGGGATTGCGGAGTATTGTGGGGAACTCAGCAGGTTGAAAGTTAACATTATGATAGTTATCCACCACTATAAAGCATCTTTGGGCTCCTAGTGGATTTGTTATGTTATTAATGTTTTCAATGATTCCTAACTCCATTTTTGTAATACATCAAGGGCTTTCCATAGATTTGGCTAATAGACTTAGGTTCAAAAATATCTTGCTTTGTATGTATTTTTCAATTTTCCTTTAAAAGTTTCAGGTATCACAATACATCACAATATATTTGTACACACTATCACAATTTAAAGTTTTCCACAGCTCTATGAAGAGGTTCTGTTAATTTGAATCTCAATAAAACAAACAAGAAAGAAACTTATAGTTAGCATACTGCTGCGCAACACTTGGGAAAAAATCATAAAAAAATCATGCGCAAAAACAAATGACCTTTGTGGTTGCTGTTTGCTTTTTAATCGTTCTTACTTTTTTAGTACAGAAGTATTCATATTTTAGTTTGTTATGGTGTTTTGGTTTAAAAATACGCTATTTATTGATTGGGAACATCAAAGCACTTTTTCAAAACCCAAGAAACAACTCATTTGATATATTTCTTTCATTTTCCATTCAACGCTTTAAATACAAAAATAGGCTTGCCCCATACGTTTCCGCTGTTTAATTTTATCACAGTTTAGCAATAAAAATGGAATAGTTCTACCTGAAAATAACGGGAATCTACAACGTTGCACTAAGTAAATATTTGGGACGTTGCGTTTTTGAATTTTACACTGTAAGCCTCTTGAAACAGTATATCCCATAGTAGTTCCCTCATGAAAGTAACTAAACATACCTATATTTGTTTTTCCAACAATATCACTAAAACTGCAAACTATAACAAATATTATTTAATATTGCTTTTTATTTATTTAAAACTTAAAACGTCCAACCATAGCACTTTTAAGTACTATTATGGTTTTGTTTGAAATTACACTTTGAACAAACTGAAAAGTTGGCCGAAGTTTAAGCATTTGTCATGCTTTTGCCAAGCACACTTGTTTGTCATACAGTCTGTCCTCACGACTTAATTTATCTCATTTTGATCTTAATTTATCCTAAGAAAAAAATGCAACGGTAGATTTTTGATCTGCAACGATGAAAAGTTTCTAATTTTGATTAACATTTTGATCAATTCCAAAAACTTTGTTTTCCGGTCAACGCCTTCTGTTCTAGGGCGTGTTTTCGGGATGGGATAAATTAAGATCATTTTTCTATCCTGCCTGTGTTAAAATGGGATAAATTAAGATATTTTTTTATCTTAATTTATCCCATTTTGGGATAAATTAAGTCGTGAGGACAGACTGTCGTAGTGTAAATCGCACAACCATTAAGTGGACTAGTACACAGCTCAAAGTACAACAGGCTTACTTCTACCAAATTTAATCTTGTTTTGTTTTACTAAGACTTAAATTTATCAAGGTTGTGCAACAAACAATTTGTAATAATTTGTTCACCCGCACGGCACATGAACAACAATTCCTTCCAGAAATCACTTGTTTTTAAAGCACCTTGTTGCTGATTGTCGATTGTTGAAATTTGAGTTTGACAAAAAACCACTTCTGCAAATTCAAAACTGTTTCAATATTAGTAGCAGTTATTTAGAGTGTTTGACAATATTCCACAATTTAGGACACAAAGAGACAGACTTTGCTTTGTTTACATTGTTGCTACTTACCTACCTTGCTGCTTCAGCATGAGAGTAGTTTAAGATGTCGATATCCGTGTGTCCGTAGACTTTATTTTTAAACCAAGGCAATAATCTTTCAACCAGGGTAAATGGGCTCAAAACCAGACTAAGACTAAGTTTTTGCTCCTGAATCATGAAACAAGCAAAACAAATTCATTTTATTCAAGGTTAAACTTTCAACTGATCAATATGTTAGGAGTTATAGCGTTTTGAAAATGACGTTTGTGGTGACCCGACTCCAGCAAAACTTCAGCAACTGGATTTACTTAAGCGGACATAACGTTTACACTACATACACAAGATCAAAGGTTTAGGGGTCACTCGAAAGACAAAAAATTAGCAATTATCATTCACATTTACTTTCATAAAAAGTCTGTGCTTTCCATGATTTATGGGTGACTCATCATGCATGTGTACCGAAAAAATGCGGCTGTATAAGCTAAGAATCAGTTTGCATCTTAACGGTAGAAGACACGGGTCAGCAAGGTACATTAAAATGAAGCACTAAAGTAGTGCTATTAGAAACTCTACCGCGGACGAGACTCATTAGGATTCAAGAGAACGGTCCAGCTTTACTCAAAATGTATGCCAGAATTGCACAAAAACCTCCATATTTTTATAATACTAGTACTATTGCATTTTATTGTTTTGTAAAACCTACTAGCCAAACAAAGATATTGCGTTCATTTGAGGGTATTCGAGGTAACTTGTTTCTTAACCTGTCCATATTTGCAAAGTGATGTAATTTTGGACGTAATGGGTAATTTTGATAATATGATCACAACTTGCTTTCAAGTCGGTATTTAAAAAACTGAGAAAACGATTAGATTCTGGCTTATTTCATTGGGTTTAATTTGGTATATTAACTTGACAGTTTGGATAAAGCAGACGGAAACAGCATTCAGTCACTTTTTGCACGATGGCATTTGTCAAATTTGATATACATGTTTCCAAATATCTCCGCCATGGAACGGAATTTTTTCTTGTGATTCGTTTTGGTGAAACAAGCATTAAACTTTGTATGGCCCTCACGGCGATTTCCCTCATTTTGATACATAAAAAAGCTATATTTAAAAAAACTTCAGAAGTTCTTGTATTCTTCGAATACAATGAAAATGGTCACATTAGGTCTCATCAATTTTGCACTGATATCGTTACCCTGGGACCAAAAAAATTCTAATTTTGCAGTATTCTCCTAAGCATGCACATTTATGCAATATTTTTCAAGGATGCAAATTTATGCATAAGATGCAGATTTATTGTCCCAAAATTTGCAGAACACAAGTTCTCGTACTAGTTTTGGTTTTACCTAGCCATCATATGTCGTTTCTGGCAAGATGCAAATTTATGCACAGGATGCAATCTGTTGGCCTTGCTGATGAGCAGAATGAAAATTATTATATTGCAAAGCTGAGTATCTCTATCCAGTTTTAAAAATTTGGAACCGTTACCTGAGGTTAATATTGTAATGGTTGGCGTAAAAAAGATAGCATACGTAAATACCTCCTTTAGGTTTTTGAAGCTACATAATATATTCAGCAACAAAATAAGTAAGTCTGTGGTGAAAGCGCTTGAAAAGGAGGAACAAGTCTTGCCTTGGGAAAACAACAGCGGATATTCAATACGGTGATAAAGGGGAATCCAACAGAAATCAGCATCTGCTTCGGTAGATAAAGCAATTAGTGAAAGATTTTAAAGATTTTTAGCATTCTCGCAGCTCACTACAAAATTTGTTTAATGAGGATGATAACAATAATTTTCAAAGCAAGAAGGCTATTACTATTTCCAAACTTTGCAAAAAAGTTTTAGTTTGGATGATTTCTAGCAGGTTCAGGAACTTTTTTATAATTGAAAATTACGGTTGATTGCAAGCGATTTTTAAAATCATATTTTACTGTGAAATAAAGGTGCCAAATTTGTATTTTCCATTGTTTAATGCGCTCAATCTCAATATGTATAATCTGCAGCATGTTGTGTTGTATTTGGAATATCAAAACATCATGTTTGCCTGTACACATAAAGCTAAAAGTTAAGAACAAAAATCAGATTCAATCTATGTTAACTCCAACAGAGAAGATGGTAAAGTATTTTAGTAATTGTTTGCTTCTGCAGCAAGACATTTAAAAATGATTTTTATACACAATTTAGTATTTATGCTTATTATTTAAAATTACCACATGACATTTTCAGTTTTAAACTTTATCAAAACAACTGAGTTGAAGGATTCTGTAAATCATCAAAAATTCTCATTCACCTTTTTTGGGGCTATGAAATTACTCTCCCATTTAAATTTTAGAATTGCTTAGTTGTGATTATCTGCAATAACAATTGTCAGACTTTAAAGTGGAAAGTTTCTAAAGTGAAAAATAAGTTGACAAATTTCCTAGATAGTGAACTATATCTTTTTAAAAATCCGAAAAACCCCGGTACATAATACAAAAACAACATACTATCTCATTAATCTAGCCAAATAAAATATTTACTAGGATTAGGATATCAAAGAAAGAACCGCTGTGTTACATTTTGTGGTGTATGAAGTGTCAGAAAGAACTGAAGGAAAATCGTTGTGCAGAGTAAGCACCTTTTCAACAGAAAATTTTGGTTCGTTCCAATACACAGGAAGATATATCCCTCCTTGTATATGAATTGTCACATACACAGTTACAATTGACAATGTCCTAAGCTCTTTTAAACCCAAGCCAACTGAATAAAGACGTACAGAAAGTTCCTCTGCACAATGCAGTGCTTGTATGTCTATCTGTGCTAAACTGGCAGGACGTCCCTAAGGTTAACAAACTACGGTCGTATTAATGATATTAAGTATATACATAATATACTACTGCTCAGTTGTTAACAAGGAATACCGAAATACATGTAAGATATTCCCTGAACACAAATGCTATAGAAGACCCTTGGTCAACCAACCACAAAAGGTTTTACGTTTTTGTAATAAAACCAACTCTTTTGTTGGGAGCGACTAAAACCCCTAAAGGAAATAATGATCGAAACCTTTTTATCTGGAAATGAACCACCGTAATATTTCTGTAAAGATACGATTGTTTCTAGCTGTGAATTTATTTTTGCTGCTAATTTACGTTTCCTTCCTTTTCCCCAATGGTCAAAAACCATTACTCTGTTGGCAAGTATCTGCGGGGAAACTTTCCACCTACACTAACCAGAAAGTGGCGATTTTAACTGGACATCAATTTACTGTCACATTAAAGTTTTATTGAGACAAACTTTAATTAAAACTCTCTCAACTTAAAAAATGAAACAGCCTACAAAAGCTTTTTTCATGCAGTTAATCAATTTTTCCAAAAACAGATATTAACGTATTTTGAAATACATAGCTTTTAGAATTTTATTCTTGCACAATTGCCACTGAAACGGTATTTATTGAAGTGTAATCAACACGCATTTACCAATACTTGCCACACTCACCTTTTTCTTTGCATTATTCAAAGGGAAATTAATTTTTATATGTTGGCTTTTGTGGGGACACTTGTGCTATTTGAAATAGAAAGAACAGTTATCAATTTTTAAAAGAAAGTAGTAAATTGGAAAAATTGATAGTTCGCGGCCATGACAATATTTGGTAATGCAATGAGAAGATCTTCATCACTTTTCATTATCATCTCACAAAGTTAATATTGACTTTCAATGTCACCGCTTTGAATTTGCTTTAGGCATGAAATTTTTCAAAATTGAACATCTAGCGGAAGTCTCAATTCTTACGGGTAAAAAATAATTTTATGAAGCTATAGATTTTGACGGTTATTATTTTGTTGTCACCAAAAAATAAATTGTTGAGTATTCGTGTTTAGCATTTTACATGGGCATCTGACATTTCATTTGACTTTCATGATAACTACAATATTCTACATTTTATTTATTAAGGATAATTAAATTGAACAATTTGCTCTTTTTAGAATGCTTACATCTAACTTTTAATTGGCGTTATGCATTCTGGAAATTGCTAGACTCTTAAAAGTAAAACGTGGAAAGTTACAGAAAAAAAATATGAGGATACGTTGTTGCAAGACGCATTGTAAAGCTGTGCTAACCAGTTTAAAGCGGATTCTGAAAAATTCCTTTACGTGCTGAATTACAGCTTCGGCTTAGTGATACCAGACAGCACTGAATAATCCATTGTTTTATCAAAAGAGAAACTAAACTCTTGTAAAAGTTGTACCTTTTCCAGTATAGCACTTATCAGAAAACTGTATAAATGTTACAGACGAATGAGGGAATGAAAATTTATAAACCAGTGTATTTTTGGACTTTTAAGCCCTCGCTAAGTCTCAACTGAAGAGCCGAAAAGACTTTAACATTTTCCTTTTAACTAAATACATTTATAATACACGGTATGCCAACTTTTTAATGCCTGTCTGTACCACAGCAGTCAAGTCTTTATCTATTGTTTTGCAGCCTAGCAAGCCATGCTCAAAATTATTAATAAACTTTATATGGACTACTGCACAGTTTGTAACAATGAAGGATTTTACAACTTTTTCCCAGCATAATATATATTACTGCAATCTCGTGATCGTCCAACCGTAAATTTATCTTTTACCTTTTTTCATTAAACCAGCTCAAAGTAGCCCTATTGATTAAAGCTACCCGAAACCCTTGGACGTTTTGTGTGTTAGGCTTCCTGAGACTCTGCATGCAGCCTCTTTTCACAATTTTGATAGAAGAAGGGCATGCAATACAATTTTTCATGTATATAGTAAATGCCTATACAGCAGTTTATAAAACAATGAAGTCTTTTCAGGCACTTGGCCATCAACGCTAAAAGCATTAGTTATAATACCAGTAACTTGTACACATTCTTGCTATTCTTTGCGTTAAAATATTTTTGTATAAAAGGCATGGCTTTTTTCTATGCAAACCATCATTCACTATTCAACCGTCTTCTTGAAAACTAAGTTTTTTTCAAAAAGTTTTTTCTCGAAAATTTCTACTCAGAATCCCTCCGAAGATTAACAATGGCCACTGGAAAGACCGTTGCCGTTTTGGCTGTCGCTGCTGCAGTTTGCGTGGTTTTCTTTGCTCAGGTATTTATTTGTTTCAATACTTAATTTTTTATTGGTAACTTTACTTATTTTTATATAGTGCAATGCAAGTAATTATTATCATCTTTCTTTTATTTTTCTGGAATAGGAAGCAGCTTCTCAAGGACCAAGTGGAACTGTTAAGGATGAATGCCAGTATCGACCAAACTGCACGGCAATTCTAAAGGACTGCCCCAATCCCTGCTGCCACGGAACAGGAACAGCAACTGCAGGCTATCCGGACGGACCAGAAATTCAAGAAGAAAGATACGTTAACGCGTTGGCCGTTAAAGAAGGAAAATGCGTATGCTGCAAGAGTCCAGAGTCCTGTATTTTAATGCGTGCTGCAGCTCAAAACCCCGAAACTCAAGCAACTGCCTACGACGAAGTCTGTAAGGTCTACTCTGGTGGCTCTGCTAAACCCTAGATTGGAAAAAGACGGCGATTTGGATCCTCAACGTATTGATTCGATAAATATATTTTCATTACATTTTAAAAAATATTTTGACTTTTTTTTATGACAAAACGTAGTTTTTAAAAGTTTGCAACCTTATTTATTTGTTTTGATGAATAAATTATTTAGCTAATTTAAAACTATTAACCGCAAAATTTTGGCTGTTGAATAGAAAAAAACTTTTTTATTATGAATACGTTTTCATGGGTAAACTGGCACTATTTTTCTTTTAATGGTCATACAAACTCATATTTCAATTTCAAACATCAGCACTAATCGATGTGTAACAAATTGGGACTTTTATATGAGCATTCGTTATTTTATCTTCAAGCTGAATTAACATGCAAAAATAATATTTTCAACATCTGAGAAAACTTATATTCACCCATTTTCATAAAAGCGATTACTTCCAATATTCATTACCGAATTTACAACTGGAATTACATAACTTGCCGGAATGCATTATATTTATTGTTGGCTGAACGTTACGATACTTCAGTTGAACGCTCCGGCACTTTAAAATATTCTCATGCCTTTGCCTAACACCGAGAGTCACATTCAATTTGAACTCAACTTTTAAGATGCATGTTCTTTTAACCTAATAATATTTCTAGCATTATTATGTGCAAAATATCCGTTACACAAGTACAAGTTTACAAATTAGTTGAATCACTAAGGTTAGCATAAATGGCTTGGCTTCTGGCTTCCAAAAAGCTTAAATTCAATCGGTTTTAACTTTTACACAATGAAAAGTTCAATTGAACTCTTGCATTTTATTGAGATGTGCTCACAACTCGCAATAAGTAGGGGATATGCCAGTTTTGGAAATGATGATATCTATTTTAAGAAAAGCGGTTAGCATGCATCCCATATATCATTGAAAATATTTTATAGATAATTGTGAAGAGTTCTGAAATGTGAAAAATGTGAACTACAGTAGAGTACCAGGGGGTCTATATAGACCCCCACCAAAAATAATTATTTTTACAAAGCTCATCTTATAGTCTACATTAACTCAAAAAAGTAAGTAAAAATGCGTCTTTTGTTCAGAAAATTATGCCTGATTTTTTAAAAATAAGCTTTAAAAAATAATTTTTTACTAAAATTTTAAGTCCATACGCTAAATTTGACAAAATAGACAAACTGTTATTTCAAAAACCTTGAGGGAAAGTTGCCCTCAAAAATTCACAGAAAATAGCAAATTCAATGAAGGTTAAGAAAACAAACTCCAACGTTTGCGCCCGAAAGCTGCTAATGAAACATAATTTATTATATGCTAAATGTACGCTAAAATTATAAAGATTAATTTCTACAGGGCGCATGGTGTAAGAGCACAAATTTTGGACTTTGTTTTCTTAATCTTCATTGAATTTGCTATTTTCTGTGGATTTTTGAGGGCAACTTTCCCTCGAGGTTTTTGAAATAACAATTTGTCTATTTTGTCAAATTTAGCGTATGCACTTAAAATTTTAGTAAAAAAATATTTTTTAAAGCTTATTTTTAAAAAAAACCAGGCATAAATTTCTGAACAAAAGCCGCATTTTTACTTAATTTTTTGAGTTAATGTAGACTATAAGATGAGCTTTGTAAAAATAATTACTTTTGGTGGGGGTCTATATAGACCCCCAGGGTGTCTAAATGGACCTCTTCCGAAGGGGTATATATATGCCCCCAGGGTGTCTATATAGACCCCCTGGTACTCTACTGAACTAGCATGACAAATATTCAGTTAGAATGGCCAAAACGTATTCATGGACAGTGATTGAAGTGAAGGTATTTTAGTAAATAAATAACAGGAAAGTAGATTACGTAAGCTTTTTAGGTGTTATAGTAGGTTTTCAAAAAACGTTAATAGTAATCCACTCATTAATGATAGAGCACATCTAGTTAATAATAAGGCAGTTAAATTAATTGGTTGCATTAATAAACAGACGCAATGCAAAATATCATATGAATGCCACATGAATATCAAAACATGTAACTTAAGTAAAGATATATTATGTGAATGAAATTTTAAACACTTAAAATAAAAAATGACTTCAAACTCAGTAGATGGACAAAGCTAGCAAATACGACATCTTGAAACTTTTTGCTCTGACAAAGATCTAGTAAATGTTTAGGTAAGTGCTCGGAGAGATTTTATGAAGACAGTAAAGTTTAACCTGTAAGTAACTGAATGAAAAACAATTTAATTTCAATTACAGTTGCAATCAAAAATATTTAAAGCTAGCACAGAACATATTTATGTACATTTAAGCTTCTTTGAACTAGATTCTGCAACAAATGCTAATCGGTTTATTTCAAGTTTTTAAGCTCGGGATTTTTAAAAAGTTTATCTGCCTAGTTTTGACTATTTTAGAAACACATTTGTGGTTATGCAAATAGAACTGCTGCTTATTTATGCTCATCGGCATAACAGTTTTGATTGAATTCTGGACTTAGCAAAGATAAAAATAAATAATATCTAGCGTGAAAAGGTGCTGTATATTTACAAAAATATTGATAGCTTGAAAATTGAAACTCACCTAAATCATCATAAAACTACATCTATAAAATGCAGTTTTAGCATTTCTTACTGCAAATTGTCACATCACTATTCGTACGTAATCAACAAAACATTTACTGGTAAAGATAAGTTTCAAATTTAGATTAACCTGTTTGAAAAAATATGTACGATACACAAAAATTTATACATTGGGCTGTGGTACTTAATCCTGTGAGAAATAGCTTGCTCTATTCATTAAATTATTTTTGGTAGGTCAAAAGAATAACGTATAAGATATGGGCTACACAATTATGCACATTTGTATTTAACCATTTAGTCCATGGAAAATTTTCCGTAAGAGCAGTTCTTACTACACCAGTAACATGTGTAGGATTCCTCTCTGGTGTTTTAGTGCGAAAGATTTTGTAAGTCTTTAAGTCTTTATCAATACACACTACTCCAACAAAACAATTAACCATTCACTAAGCTCTGCTTTTATCTTTTTTGACTATGCCAGTGTAAACCAGAAAAGCCAAATCCAACGGAAATTCTTAGAAAAAATTAATCCTTTTGGTCTCCTGAGCATTTGCGCTAGTACTATCCGGCATGCATTGATTCGTGGGTTATAAATTTAACGTAGGTTTTAGCCAGGAAGCTACTTTTCTTGGTCTGGGAATGGAGTTAAATAAGGAGTTCTTATAAAACAATATGAGCTTTTTGGGTACTTTACTGTCACCACGTAGGTTAAAAAACTGCATACATTCAATAGTATTTCCATCTTCTTGCTACTCTCTGTTAAAATATTCGAGTATAAAAAGCAGTGCTTTTTATGTGCAAACCATCACTCACTTCTCAACCGTCCTCTTGAAAACTAAAAGTTTTTTTCCAATAAGTTTTTTCTCAGAAATTTTTGCTCAGAACCCCTCTGAAGATCAGCAATGGCCATTGGAAAGACCGTTGCCGTTTTGGCTATCTCTGCTGCCGTCTGCATGGTTTTCTTTGCTCAGGTATTTAATCATTTTCTTCTTAATGTTTTGTAAGTTGTAGCAGTAGTTAATTTAGATTTAAGTTTCAAATAAGTATTGTGCAAAACGCATTTATTTATTATTATCTTTCATTCGTTTTTGTGAAATAGGAAGCAACTTCCCAATCTGGTGGAGTTGTAAACAATGAATGCTCGTCTCGACTAGACTGCGTGCAAAAGGCACCAGGTTGTCCTAATCCTTGCTGCCATGGATATGGACAGGGATATGCAGGCAAGCCCACTAACGAGACAGAGATTGTTAACGCGTTTGCAATTAGGCAAGGAGAATGTGAATGCTGCCTTTCTCCAAAGTCCTGTGTCTTAATGGAGGCTGAGGCTCAAAATGACGAAACGTTAGCAGGTGCAGGTGCAGAAAGCTGTAAGGTCTACTCTGGTGATTCTGCTCAACCCTAGATTGGAAAAGACGGCGACTTGGACCCTGAACGTATTGATTTGATAAATGCTTTTTCACTACACCTTAAAAATATTTGACTCTTTTTATGACAAAATGTAGTTTTATAAAGTTTGCAACCTTATGTATTTGATTTGAAGAATAAATTGTTTAGCTAATTTAAAATTATTAACCGCAAAATTTTGGCTGTTGTTTAGAAAAACCTTCTTATTAGGAATGCTTTTTCATGGGTTAACTGGCACTACATTTCTTTTAATGGTCATACAAACTTTTATTACAACATAAAACATAGCAATAACCGATGTGTAAAAAATTGGGACTTCATACAAACATTTGTTATTTTATCTTCAAGCTGAATTAACATGCGAAAATAATATACTCAAAATCTGAAAATACTTATACTCATCCATTTTCATAAAACCGATTACTTCCAATATTCATTTCCGATTTTACAATCGGAATTACATAGCTTGCCTGATTATTGTCATGTCTTTGCCTTACACCTAGAGTCACATTCTATTTGAGCTCAACTGTTAAGAAGCGTGTTCTTTTAAAATATTAATATTTCTAATTTGCAAAATATCCGTAACACAAGCATAAGTTTACACATTATTTGAATCACTCAGCATAGCATAAATGGCAATGCTCTGGCTTCTATTAAGCTAGAATTTGAATCGGTTTTACCTTTTATACAATGTAAAGTTCAATTGAACTCTTGCATTTTATTGAGACGTGCTCACAACTCGCAATTAGTGCCAGTTTTGTAAATGATGCTTTCTATTTTAAGAAAAGCCGTTGGCATGCATCGTATTCATGGAGAGATTTTGAAGTGAAGGTATTTTTAGTAAATAAATAACACGTAAGTAGATTACGTAGGCTTGTTAGAAGGTGTTATAGTAGGTTTTTAAAAACATTAGTAGTAATCCACTCATCCTTAAAAGAGTATATCTAGTTAATAAGGCAGTTAAATTAATTGGTTGCATTATTAAACAGATGCAATGCAAAATATCATGGCACGTGATTATCAGAACATGTAGTTGAAGTAGAGATTGATTACGTGAATGAATTTTTAAATACTTAAAATAAAAAATGACTTCAAACTCAGTAGATGAACAAAGCTAGCAAAAACATCTGGAAACGTTTTGCTGGGACAAATATCAAGTAAGTATTTAAGTAAGTGCTCGGAGAGATTTTATGAACACAGTAAAGTTTAACTTGTAGTAGCTGAATAAAAAACAATTTAGTTTCAGTATACAGTGGAAATCTGAAACATTTAAAGCTATCACAGAACATATTTAATCTAATTAAGCTTCTTTGAACTCATTTTCGCAACAAAATGCTAACTTCAAGTTTTTAAGCTCGGAATTTTTAAACAGCTTATCTAGTTTTGACTATTTCAGAAACACATTTGTGGTTATGCAAATAGAACTGCTGCTTAATTATGTTCATCGGTATAACAGTTTTTATTGAATTCTTGACTTACCAAAGAGGAAAATAAATAATCTGTAGCGTGAAAAATTGCTGTACATTTACAATGCTACATATTAACAAATTAATCCTTTTCAAAATATTTCATAAAAATATTGGTGGCTTGAAAATTAAAACTCATCTTAAATCATTATAAAACTACACCTATAAATTGCAGTTTTAGCATTTCTTACTGCATACTGTCAGATCATTATTCGTACGTAATCAACAAAGCATTTACTGCTAAAAGGTAAGTTTCAAATTTAGATTAACCAGTATGAAACAATATGTACGATACACAAACATTTATATATTGTGTGCTGTGGTACTTAATCCTATGAGAAATAGCTTGCTCTATTCATTAAATTATTTTTGGTAGGTCAAAAGAATAACGTATAAGATATGGGCTACACAATTATGCACATTTTTATTTACCCACTTAGTCCATGGAAATTTTCCGTAAGAGCAGTTCTTACTACACCAGTAACATGTGTAGGATTCCTCTGAGGTGCTTTAGTGCGAAATACTTTGTAAGTCATTATCAATACACACTACTCAAACAAAACAATTAGCCATTCACTAAGCTCTGCTTTTGTCTTTTTTGACTATGCCAGCGTAAACCAGAAAAACCAAGTCCAACGGAAATCTTCAGAAAAAATTAATCTTTTTGGTCTTCTGAGCAAATGTGCTGGTACAATCCGACATACATAAATTCGTAGGTTATAAATATAACGTAGGCTTTAGCAAGGAAGGTACTTTTCTTGGTCTGGGAATCGAGTGAAAATGTAGTTCTCATAAAACAATTTGAGCTTTTTGGGTACTTTACTGTCAACACGTAGGATACAAAAACTGCATAGTATATCTTGTGCTTTGTAATCCTCTCCCTCTACAACATTTTGGTATAAAAAGCACGACATTTTTGAATTGCAATCATCATTCACCTACCAGTTGTCATTTTGAGAACTAAAGATTTTACAAAATATTACAAAATTGTTTTCTCCACTACAACCCACCATGGCGTTTGCAAAGTCCGTTGCCTTCCTGGCCATTCTTGCTGCCCTTGGCGTTGTTTATTTTGCTAAGGTATTTAATATGTTTATAAATATATAGTTATAAAATTAATTTGAGTTTGAATTATTTGTTCAGAAGAGTTATAATAATTTTTAAAAAATGCTAATATATTTATAATGTTTTTTGCTGTTTGTTGGTTTTTTAATAGGAAGCATCTGCCGACGTAAACTCAACTATCTATAAGGAATGTGGATCCATCAACGACTGCCTTAAGAATCCGGACGCCGTAAAAGATTGCAAAGGTCAAGGTGGTACTCTTTGTTGTCACGGCGAGTTGGCGGGAGAAGCAGCCCCCGGTACAGATATTCACGTTGTGGCCGTCGTGCAGGGAATATGCACATGCTGTACCGGCAACAGTATCTGTAAAATAGCTAATGGGACCGCAATTAACCCACTGACTGGAGCAACTGCCCAAATGGAAAAGTGTGGATGAAGATGATGACTTGGACAGCAACGATTACGATTCAAAAGGCACACTTCTCTAAAATCAATTCAATATCACAAATATCTTACACGCACAAAATTTGATTTTTTAAAAATTTTAGCACTTTCATTTATTTAATTGGATAAATAAAATATTTAGCAGATCTAAAATTAAAAGAAGAAACAAAAAAATTCTTTGATTGTTGCTTTGTGGTATCATAGGTGCTTTAAATTTTAAATAAGTGTTTCCAACGCATTAACCTGAACAATTTTACATATAGCATTTTATCATTACCTATTAGCCGATTTGGTGCATAAGCCGATTTCAGCATTTCAAATTACAATAACTAGAATAATAAATGCATCATCAAAAGTGTCTGTTCATAAAATACTGATATTTACCATTTAAATTTTTGTCACGTTAATATACACTACACAAAATGCCCACACGCCAAAATTTATTTTTTTAAAACTTAGTTGTCGCTATACTCAGGATTCAATACTAGTAGTTACGAAATTTTCCTCGGTTTTATGCCCTTTTTCTTTTCTCTAGCCTTTGTCAGTTTTCTATTTATCACACACACAAAATCTCTCGGAGAAATTTATATAATGATCAAAATGTGCCACTGATTTACCCGTTTCCGTTAAAAACCACAATGCATATCGGGAAATATATTGTGGATATTGTGTTGTTTTGTTTGACGTGCTGTGTGGGTTTTCTTTCATTCTTACCTTAACCCTGCTTTTAGAATTTGTCCCAAACGACAGCCATGCTGCTTTTAAAAATGTGATTCGCCTTGTTTAAGGTTAACAAAGATAACAGATTAACAATATTGCTAATGTATCTTCCTACATTGTCTCCACATTTTTTGTCGACCATAACCGGCTAAGTATCGTTATATTATTTTAAAGTTAAACGCCCAAAACAAATTATACTAAATGTGTGAATTGTAGTAGTACAGTACTATCCTATTTCAACGGAGATTAAAACAACAACTATACGACTGCTCGTTTAGTAAACCCGATGCACATAAACCTTATCTGTTTATACATAGAACTATAGTGCTTGGAAACTACTGTTCAGGCGGTAGTGTTGGGACCAGCAATAAATCAAGCTTAAGAATATGTTATTTCCACACAGTCTGATGATCGGGCGTCACAGCCCAATGGCTAAGTGTTCGGCTTGGCCACCATGGGCAGGAGTTCGATCCTGGTGGGGCATATCTTTTTTGCTAGCCTTTTTTTGCTTGCAGACTTTTAATAATTAATTTAATTATGATTAAGTCTTACAATATAATTTGGTGAACCAAGCATGCATATTCATGAGTCTGCAAGCAAAAAAAGCTAGCAAAAAAGATATGCCCCACCAGGATCGAACTCCTGCCCATGGTGGCCAAGCCGAACACTTAGCCATTGGGCTGTGACGCCCGATCATCAGAATGTGTGGAAATAACATATTCTTAAGCTTGATTTATTGCTGGTCCTAACAGTGCCGCCTGAACAGTAGTTTCCAAGCACTATACCTATTGCCTTTCTTCTTAATCTCCACGAAGTCTATTATTCCGAGGAACCTCTGAAATGGTATTCAGTTTTACAAAATATGAAATCCTGAAATTTCTAGTTTCAATGTCTCATTGTTTACAAATTAAGTACAAACTAAAAAGCACGACTCTCAGATATTCTTTGACAACATTTACGGGTATGCTTGTTATCCCATTAGTAAAATATTTTTGTATAAAAAGCAAAGCATTTTGATATACCAACCATTATTCACTGACCACTGGCTCTCCCGATAACAACAAAAATTTTCCACAAGTTTTTGCAATAACATTGCTGTCTTACCGTCTTCCAGAAATTCAAAATGGCCCTTTTGAAGTCTTTTGCTGTTTTGGCTTCAGTGTGCTTGGTTTACTTTGCTCAGGTATATACTATTTTTACTAAATACTAATATATATCAATTAATAATTATTGCGTTAAACTCTCTTGTTCTAAAACATCACTTATAAAACACTAATGATTGAAACCTGGGTTTTCTTTTGTTATAGGAAGCATCTTCCCAAACCATAGCCTTCAATTCGGACCAGTGTACCTACCTTACGGACTGCCGTACCAACTAGACTTTCATCAATGAATGCAGAGCTGCCAAAGGTAACATTTGCTGACACGGATCCGGATATGGAGTTGCAGGAAAGCCCGTGGCGGTTGTGGCTGTAAATCAAGGACATTGTCAGTGTTGTTCTACTGAATGCACCATAATTTACTCCAAGGGCAAAAACACCGAAACCCAAGCACAAGCCTATGACGAACGCTGCGCAGCTTTCTAAAAAGATGACGACTTGGGCAGTTAAGATTATTTTGCGAATAGTACACTTTTATTTCAGTTTAAATATTTTAAAATGGCATCAGTTCTTATAAATTTGATCATTCTCAAACCTTTGAGAATTTTATGTATTATTGTTTGAAAAATAAAATAAATTTGATATGAGCAGACATTTTAGCAGCAAAATTTCTGGATAAGTTACTATATTCTTTAAACGACACAAGGTACACAACACCTAACCCATCATATTCATTAAGTGCACAAATATGTACTTGTTCTTATAACTAGCTTACGAATCATATAATATGAAAAAGAAGCACATTCATATTCTTCATTTCATGCTAATTTTAATTTCAACATGTATAATAGCAATCTTAATCTCAGGCATTCATTTCGCATTTCTAATCTCATAGAACTACTCAATTAACCGTTTGACAATACCTAAACCTTAAGCATTTAAATAATATTATTTATATGCAATGTTATTAAGCAGACGAGGTCTTCAGACCTCAGTATGCTTTATGAGATTGCTCATCAAGTCTGTGTGCGCCTTCCGAACATCCGTAGCGCGATCTCCTCCTAGACCAGACCAGATATTCAAAATCTGATTTCACCATTAGATTCCTGATCACTAAATCTCGGTCTGGGGCACAAAAAAAGTTACGCCAGACCCCCCCCTTCCCCAAAATACCCCCCACACCCCAATTAAGGTCAAACATTTTTAAATCACAAGTTCACCTTATTATAGGTAATTGATGCCCCTGAGTTCAAAAATGACAACCGTTTTTCGATAGCTGTTCATTATTAGCCGCAAGGGGGCGAAAAGTGCAAAAATACAACATCCTCCATATCTCCAAAAATCTTTAAGCTAGATAGGTGAAACTCAGTCCACAGGGGTAATCAACCACACTGATCAATATTCTGGTACACAGGTTACCCCAAACCACACTGATCCCCCCGGGGCAACTCCCCATTATACTCTAACTGCACCATAACAAGGTGAAATTCAGTTTTAAGGGATAATTGAGTACGGTGGTCAAGAATTTGATGCCAACATAACTCAGACAATTATTGTAGTCAAATAAAATTGTCATACTCGTCTGCTTTCCTAAGTTTACAAAAGTTTATTGATTTATTGAATGCAATTATTCATTTCTGAATTTTGCCACACATATACCAAAGCAAAGTGCAAATATGCGTAAACCTGAGAAAATAACTCTATGAAACTATTTCCACTTAACATCTGTAATCATGAACCATGAAGGTCGTATATTGGTCATTTGTACAATTTTATTTGATAAAATAAGCTTTCTGTAGAGGTACGGAAAAAAATTCAAATGGTTACTGAAACAATTTGAGCCCATCGTTACATCAACTTCGTTGATTGTTGAATAATTTCTGCATTTTTGTGTCTGTTTTACAGACACTACTAGAACACTTTGGTGCAAAACTCGGTACAATATTTTTTGGCACTACGATCAAAGGACAATGTTTACGCCATTTGTAAATAAGACTTTTCATCTACAAACATGGTACATAAAGTCTTGGGCATCCATTCAAAAAATCTTGATTTATTTATTGTGATTTAATCCAATTCCATAGAACCCCAAACAGGTACAATTTAATCCCTTGTAATGCTCCTAGCAGTCTTGCTAATCTTAACATTCTTATCCGACATATTTTCAGTACATTACAATGCAATCCAATACAATAATTTTCCGTGGTATATTATTTTACTAAAATTTACGTTGGTTCTAACCAGATATTTAATTTTTACGGTTCTAAACACCATCCAAAAATAAACCATTCTTATAAACAACGAGAGCATTTTAGGTACATAACTGTCAACACATGACTTGTGGATACTCTCCTTTGTAAATGTAAATTTTTGTACCATGACGTTTGTCTCTGTAAAATATTTTAGTATAAAAAGCAAACATTCCTAAAATTCAAACCATCATTCATTCTCAATTTCAAGAGCTGAGCAAGGAACTGAAAGATTCTTCACAACTGATTTCATTTCAAGCAATTTCTGCACGAAACCTCCACATGCAAAATTAACCATGGCATTTGGAAAGTCCGTTGTGGTCCTGGCTATGGCTGCATCCCTTTGCGTCATTTACTTTGCTCAGGTATTAATATTTCCGATAAATCTGACGCTGCAAACATAGCTTATCCCTAACTTCCTTTATTCTGAAGTATCATGCAAATATAATCAGTGCAAATATTTTAACGCAATTTTTGTGTGTTTTTTGTTATTAAATAGGAAGCATTTGCCCAAGATGCAGGAGCAATAGCACTCGGGGAATGCAGAACCCGAAACGACTGTCTTAGAAATCCGGGATACGTAGCTTCTTGTTCCAACAAAGGACCAATTTGCTGCCACGGCTTCGTCGAGGGAGAAGCAGGTCCCAATCCGAACACTAACGTTGTAGCCATCATAGAGGGAAAATGCGTGTGCTGTGGCAAAGGGGAAGCCTGTAAATTAATAAAAGCAAACGCGACAAACACCGAGACTGCAGCAAGTGCCACCGAAGAAAAGTGCTCTTCTCGGTCTGCTTAAGGATGGGGGCTTGGACGGAAAAGTTTACGATTTAAAAATAGATTTCCTTATAATCTCCAAAATGTTAAAATTCTTTGGCCTTAAAAATTTGAATCTTTTGAAAGTTGAGTACATACTTTTGTGTTTGTTTTGCAAAATAAAATACTTGCCATACTTTAAACGATACAAAAAGTCAATTTTTGTTGTGGGTCCCACAATGTTGGATGCCAAAATCACTGAATTTTTTTAAAGGTACACAATTCTTTCTAATGCATTAAATGAAACGCTTCACACAAATTTACCCATGGAGTTTATTATGCATTATAAATATCCATTTTTGCAATTACGAATGCACAACATAAAAAGCTTGATATAAAGTGCTGCATTCAATAATACTTCTCGACATTTTATCACGCATAATGTTTCTACCTAAGCCAACAGCTTATTTTTTAAAGTCACCCTTACTTCAGACAATAAAATTAAAAGCGGACAATTTCTCGCATTTTCAAATTCTTTTTTTGCCTCAATTTGTCAAGATTTCACATCCATAGTTTTAACTATGAAGCAATAATTTTTCAATGCAACTTTTTGCAATGGAATTTGTCACTAGTGCTAAACATGTAGTAGCTTTTATTGCTGTTCTTTGATTTCTGATCTTCAACTTTACCTTCAAGTTAAAAAATCGTGGTTTAGCAAATCTTTTAAATGTACAAGAAAAGTGAGATTAGGAAAAGAAACGATATTTGAGTATTGGTATAGTGAGTAGACAACAATCTACAAAATGCTGTTTACTTCAAAGAATATGTAACTCTAAGGGCTAAAACTATTACAATGCTTCAATGACAAATATACAACAAAATTGAATTTATTGAAAAATGTACTTTCACAAACATAGTAATTTTTGAGTTCAAGGCAGAATTGAGTTTTAAATAATTGTTATTGGCTAGACCTTTTAAGTTTGAAAATATAAACTTGAACAGGTTGTTTTTGTAGTAAAAATTAAACTTACTAAGTAACGGTAAGGTTATTCTACCTTAAAAGTTTTCTTTTATTCATTTTCGTTTGGTAACTGTATTTCCAGGCATTTCAAAGTGGAGCGATGGTTTTAGCAATAAATAACAAAATTAGTTTCTAGTGATAATAAAATATAAGTTTTCCAAGCTCTTCATTGTGCAATGACGCAACAAAATGATATTAAAGACTCCTCGTTATAACTTTTATTATTCTGGCCAATATTATCAGCAATAACTACAACATTTGTTTTATGAACTCGTAACATCACAAAATCCACAATGCTGAATCTTGTACAAGCCTTGAAAAATATAAAATTATACATCATAACATGTTATTTGAAAGGATGACATTGACGTGCCATTAAAAAGCTAACCATTAAACTCATAAGTTTTATGAGTTCCTTGATGTTTAAAACTTCAATAAACTATTCATTCGGCCGGCTTGACCAAAATGTCAAAATATACGGAAAACTTTCACGTGTTAAAACCATACGATTGAAAGCTGATTACAACACATAATATAGTAAACATTGGTGAGTGTTTTGGCATTACTGTCAGACGACAAACATTTACTTAGGTGATATGATAACAGTCACAACACCGACAAAGCAAGTGTGAATTAATTTACTTTCTCAACTTGATATTCGCCATTAAAATGTTCTACTCGTAGGTTTTGAAAGGTTACCCTGAAATCGCATAAAACCGCTTGTGAAATTGAAAAGTGCAAATTTAAAAACTTGGTTAACCTATAGTTGTAATTAGGAGTTTGAAAAGACTATTTTCGTAGATAATGAAATAAGTAGAAGATTGTAGAAAATAGCATTAAATATACTGAAATACATAAAAAGAATATTATGTGGCATTAAAATACAAATTATGAATTTATAGTGCATCATTTTCCAATTTTCATTTTATTGCTGATTTGGAAAATCGTTTTCATATTTACTATAGCGTACTACTTTGCCGCATTTTACAACTTATAAGATAGTAATCGTGTTGACAGTTATTGACCCACGTCAGCTTCATAAAGTCAACGTGGAATTCCAGCGCGCAACTTCTAAAACAAAATGTTAAGTAAACGAGCATTTAAACTTTATGGGGCTCTAATACACCTAGCAAACGTACTATGTGTCACTCAGTTACGGTTCGATAAATCTTTGGAATCTTTTTATATTGACCAGAATGTGGATCTTAGGAGAAAAACGAAAATGACACTATGTCTGGCCGTGCTTTTGATTACTGGCACAGCAATCTGCGTTGTATTGAAATACCAACAACAAGACATCAGTGGCTTGAATATGGGCATTGCCTGTTTTGGTGCTGGTTTTGAGCTTGTCATTGTCCTGCATGTCTATGTCTACTATTCCAGGCAATTGTGTCAAATGGCTAATGGAACTGTGAAATTGCTTCAACGTCTACAACGTAAGTTTATAATTTAGTTTATAATTTATATTATCTGTGGTTTTAACCATTGTGCCTTTTCTCTAGGTGTCTACATGCCACACCTTGCACTTGAGGAAGACCCAGCTATCTTGATTCATGACGCTGCAGTTGCTGTAACAATGTTGTCCATGTTTATGTTTTACCTTTTTTCTCTTGTCTTTGTCAGTTTTGATACCACTGGATCATTTTATTTAGGAAGCTACGTTCCTTCTCATGGCAATTGGTTTTATCTTAAAATGATTCTACTGCTTTACCCATTTTATGCAGCAGCAACTCTTAGCATAGCTGTGACTTTGTTTGTGACATTTAATTTTACTTACTTATATCACATTCATGTAGTGTATTCTAAGGAATTACATTGTGGTCTTAGTTCCAAGAAGTACCGCGCTGATCAAAAGTTAAGAACAAGCTCTATAAATCTTAGGTTGGTATTTCGTGCTTTCCAGGTGTTACATCAAAATGTACTAGCTGTTGGTGGGCCATACTTGTTTTGCGCTCATGCAGCTCAAACACTAGTAATTTTTTATATACAATTTGTTTTGATTGGGTATTGGAGCGATTTAAATATATTTGCTGCGGCTGCATTTATATTAGGTAATTGTATTAGCTTAATTGCATGGTCTATAATGTTACACTTTGGTAAAGTTTTGAATATGAAAGGTTGCAAAGTCATACGCAGTTGGGGAAGCCAAAGGTGGGAAAACGATTTGGAAAGAAAAGCTATGAAGAAATTTATTAGGTCTTGTAAACCACTGGTTTTGGCTTATGGGACACAATTTGTGATCAAGAAAGGAACGCTGTTTGGGTTTTATCGGAATGTTGCAAAATGTGTTGCAAAAGCATTGGTAATGACGAGATAAAATCACACAGTTATCTTTGCTCTCAATTGTACTGTTCCTGAAATAAACTTTTCAAAGCTTTCTAAGAATACGTAATTGTTTATTTCTCCGTAATTTTAAAACAGCATTACTTAAGGAGTAGCCATGTATAATGACTTTAATATTAAAGCTATTCCATCATTTTTATTCTTTATCAAAACACAATTGAAATTACGTATAATATCATAATTTTTTCCTTCATAATCTTTGTTGTTTGACTTGCCTACTATACTTTTTTGTAAAAAAAGGAGTTCTGCGTCGTTGCAACAGCTTTCATTCAACTTCCAAACCTCTTTTGAAACACTGTTTCAAAAGCAATTTTAAATTTCTTAATTCAAAATAATGGCTATCAAAACGGTGTCTGTGTACGTTGTACTTCTTTCACTTAACGTTACATTTTTTATCATTCAGGTATTCTAATCTACAAAAATACTCATTTTCAAAGTGCTATAAACTTATTTTATGAAATTAGGTTCAACTTTCAAACGTGCCACAGTTAGCTAATTTGAAATGTTCTTTGATCTTCTTTCCAAGGAGGTAAACTCACACACCCGTAGTTGTGGAAATCGCTCAGAGTGCCTAAGCGGTCCTAATTCAATCAAGAGAAGGTGCACCAATGAAAATAATATTTGCTGTAACGGACTTGTGAAAGATGATGTATCTGTTACCAAACAAGGAATCTGTAAATGCTGCAAAAGTGGGTGCATTATGACTTATGAAACAGTGACAATAAAAGAGCCTGAAAGTACAATATATTCCGAAAGTTGTCACAAGGAGTAAGACAGTCGATATATGGGCACAAAGAGAAAATGCATTGCAACCATGGCTAATATTGTTACAATTGTAAATAATATACCGAATCATACCTGATCAATAGGGCAAAAAATAAATTGGACATATTTATTATGACAAGTGAAACAAATATTATAAACCAGGCGTTATTTTATTTAGCTATCCTTTCTATCCAAGCATATTCTATCTTTTCATAAGAATATTTTTTTACTATGTAAAGGCGCAAAAGCAGTCCTATTTCCCATGCTCACAATGTTCAAGCTAATGAATGACTGAGAGGAAATGTTCTGAAAGATCCTCTTCATAATGTGTATACCTTTCTGGATTCTGAAATTTTTATGGAAGAGGACTGAGATGTCACGGTTTACATGATAGATGATTTTGCCTTTACTTTTCAATACATTCGTGGTATGACATTGATGGAACTGAGTTGGAAATATCAATCTAAACTTGAGAGTGTGGTTGGGAGGATTAAGCAAATTGAGAAGTTTTGATTTTTAGTAATACACTTGTACACTTGTGAATTGACTAATGACTAAAAATTTACTCCAGGTTTGGGATGGAATTAGGGGATATTAGAAATAAATTGCACGGTATGAGTTGGAAATGTCCCGTTTGTTGAGGTGGACTGCGACAATCCTGAGTTCTTTAAAAAGTATTATTATCTTTGATGTGAATTTTTTGAAAGCGTATACAGACAAGGTCATATAATGATTTTCGTCGTCACTTGAGCATAACCCATTTCAATTAAAAGTATATAACTATCTGTAAGTATTTGTGGCCTGCTACGTTATGCGCTGGCATTGAATAACCTAAAACCCAAAATATATTTTTAATTTCAAGAATTTTGTAACATTAAGTTTGCTATTATGTTTGCGTTTGATTATTGCTGTTTAAATTGTATTGTTACTACGACGGATTCACACACCAGTATGTGTGTAGTAAGTTACAATTCAATTTATAACGTAGAAAAATGAGATGATGAATGAAACCTGGTATTACACAAAAGGAATGCCCTACCTTTGCTAGTTATTTGACAATTAGTTGGCCGCTATAAGTAAATTTAATGACAAGGAATTTAAATAGCACACGTGTAGCTGTAATTTTGAGCTACTGGTAACTGGTGACAATATAAGTAGTATTGCTTTGATGAATGAGTTTTTTTTAAAATTCTACATTATTATGCTAACATCTGCAAAAAAAACAATTCATGTGATGCAATTATATCCAGCCATTATATGTGTCAGGATTCGACCAATTTGTCTAATTGTCTTTATCACGTTCGTTTAAATATTTTTGGGCTCTTCGAGCCAACAAGTTTGTTAAACTTTTTCCTTTCCAATTTTGCTCGTACGAGCTTATTTTTGTGAAGCCGAATGGCTATGAGTTTAGGGTTCCTGTCCTCACAGCAGTCAAGGTCATCCAATTAGTCTGCTGTGAGGCATTTTCCATAAGAAAAAAGTGAAGAAGACTCCTGGAGCCCACCTCATCTACTCTTAAATTACTTATCATTTTTTGGACGAAAGCGTCCTTTACCTATTGTAAACTGGCTAAAAACCAGCACTCTCTCTCTAGACTCTCTCGGTAGCATTCATGGGCAACGGAACTCTGTAAATTTGCTAAAAAGTTGTATAAATTTTCTCTCTGTGTTTTTTCGTAAATCTTGACATTTCCGAAGTCCTTCCCAACAAACATTTGGTGTCTAGTTTTATATTTTTATTTTCATTCATCTAAAACTGTTATCTAATTGGCATCTAAAAGGTGTCCATAATTAAATGATACAAGAAGCTAATTTTAAGACACTGTAATAATACCTAATTTATATCTAAAAATTGACGGAATTGTTCCATCAATTTCTAGACGACAAATCGACATCCCGGTGGCATCTAAATTATGTTCACTAGTAGCGTCTAAAATTAGGTGCTTAATAGATACATAATATGTGTTTTTGAATTAGTTATGGTTCAAGCGACGGTAATGTCGTGTCAAAAAGACACCTAAAATGTATCTAAATTTAGATACTTGGACTAACGTAATGTTCTATACCCTTGGCATCGAATACGCATCTTTATATCATCGAAAATACGTCCGCGTCATTACTTTTATCTACAACTTTGCCCAGATGACTTTCATTATTCAGTTCGGGCTCGCTAGCTCTGAGACTTGTGTGTTTCATTTATTTTCAACAATCAAGTAATCTCTAATTTACATTTAAATTGTGTATTTAGATGTTTTAATTAGAAAATAATAATTTTTAAGAAGTTACATTGAACTTAATAACTGACGAATACGGAATTTGTAGTTAGAAAAGGAACTTGCCGGACATTCCCACTTTGGAAGTGCAAAAAAGATAGAGAGCGCAATACAAAGCTACTCTTTGCTGGTTCAGTCAGTTTTTTGCAATTTTTGACGTACGTTAACTAATAAAGTACGAGTCGTTACTAAATGCATTTAACTGACCGGCACATTTACCAGCTTAATTAAATGAATGAATATGACTTTTTCTTAATTAATTTTTGCAGCACATTTAGCATCTAAAATTAGACGCCTAGTTGATGCATAAAAATAGTTATCAAAACGTCGTCTATTAAGTATCTAGAAACAAATATTTTGTGACGCTTAATCGATACCACATCGATGTCTATCGTTTTGACGTCGATTTGTAGACGCTTAATATGTATCTTGAAGTAGATATCGATTGAGCATCACGAAGTGTTCCATTTAAGCGTCAAATTGACGGGTTTTTCAAGACGTCGAAACGACGTTACTTAGACGATAAAATGTTTGTTGGGTTACTGCATTGATTTTACAAAACTGGCAGCATAAAAGGCATTTTTGGTTAAGTAGAAGCAGTGGGAAAAAGGAGCAAAGCAGAGAAGGAGAGCATAAAAGCAGCATAAAAAACTTTGGGGATTTTGGGGGATTTTTAGTTTTTTTGGTTTTTGGGGGTATCCTGTGATCCGAACCTTCTGGAATTTTTCTGGGGCAAAGTTGGGGGCCCTACGCAGTCTAATCTAGTGTCTAAATCCCACAATATGTATGCATGAGGTTTTCTTTATTTCGCGTGGCACGCACTGGACAAATTATTAGTCAAATTTGTATATTTTAGCTACGTCTGGTTTTTGAATTTAATTGGTTATTTCCATTTGGGCAATTACTATTTTGAATTTTGTCTTTACTATTCCCAACCATTACCAAATCAAGAGATTTAGTCAGCAGTCAGCTTGATTTTTGAGTGGGATGATAATTATCATAAATTGTTCAAACCTTCAAAGTATATTCCGCAAATTATGTTTCCAGGTTTACCGATTCTAACGGAAATAGTAGCATAAATTATCTTTAGGGCTATAAATTAACTAACAAGTAAGACCATACAAGTAGTTGTAAAGATAATATAGGATACATTAAAAGCAAATTAGTTTTGATAATAGCATTTTTCTAGATTCTAAATACTAGTGCACAATGAACACACAATAGTGCTTATAACAAATTACGCTAAAATTACCACATTAAGTCATTTTTGTCAGCTTTGACCACAAGTAAAAGTTTGCTGTTTTGTCTTAAATACAAGCAGTGAAAAGTTTGAATGATTCAAAGAAATAGCTACTGTAAACCTTTCTAAAATGTTAAGCGATCTATCTTACAAATTGTATTCAATTATACTTAAACTAGCGCAAACCTTTTTTGTTTCACAAATTAGATTTAGCGACGCTTCAAAGTCATTTTACTGCGATCTAAGTTCTGCATACTATAAGAAAATGAAACAAACTTTATATTTCTCAACCCTTCTTCTAGTCACTAGCCTCTTCAGTGTAGTTTTGAAATACAAACAAAACGACATTAGTGCAATGAATATGGGAATATCATTCCTTATTGGCGGGTTTGAACTCAGCATTGTGTTCTGTATAAACGTAATCTTTCCACAAGAAATTTGTAAAGTTGCCAACGACGCAGTAACGTTTTTTCAGTATATACACCGTAAGTACAACCTTCTCACTTAGTTTACTATCAAGCCACAAAATCTAATAACAAAAACATTTTGTAGATTTGTATATGCCACGAGTTAGAAGAAACAACAACAAGCAGAACTTCATTCACGATGTTTCCATCATAATTGCAGTAGCCGAATTGCTTCTGTTTCTTCTCTTTTTACTCATATGTATTAGTTTAGACAAAACCGGAACAATCTACATGGGAAGCTACCTTCCATCCAAACATATTTTTATTCTGGTCAAATTGTTGCTACTCTTTTACCATTGGTACATTGTGTCAGTTTTGATTGTATCTGGCATACTATTTGCATGTTTCAATTTTACTTATTTATATTACCTTTGTATAATTTACACACGAGAATTGCAACTCAGCAACGTTCTTAAACCTTATCACACGAAACCGAAATTACGAGAAAACGCCGAGGCACTTAGAAAAGTCTTTCGTTCATTTCAAGTATTACATAACCATGTTCTCAGTTTAGGAGGTCCTTTCTTGTTATCTGTTCATTGCTTTGTACTTACAGGCAATGTGTACTATACATTTGTTTTAATAAAATTTTGGAACGATTTGGAGACGTTTGCCAAAGTTACACTTCTGTTAGGGGACATGACTTATGTGCTTGTGTGGTCGCTTATGCTGTTGTATGGAAAGATTTTAGTCACAAGAGGATACAATACTATCCATAGTTGGAAAAGTATTTCGTGGAAAACCCAATCAGATCAGAAAATAATGAAACGATTTGTAAAGTCATCCATACCTTTACTTTTAGCTTATGGAACGCATTTTGTAATAAGAAAGGGAACATTGTTTGGATTTTATCTTAATGTTGGAAAAGGTGTAGCAAAAGCATTGGTAATGATGGATAGTTAACGTACTACACTTAATTTTGAAAGAGTGAAGGTTGACTGCATATTTTAACCTAATATGCCATTACATGACTGTCAATGTTATCTAGATTTCTAATTTGTCTGTCTTCAAAAATAAAGGACAAGGATATAATAAGGTAACCATGGACAATTGTAACTATTATCGTAAGATATTATAAACTTTGTTCCACAGCAATAAAACGTTTTTATAGATTTCATACTTATTTATCAGATTCCAGTATATTATTGCATGTAAAGTATAAATTTTAGCGGATGTTTGTCATGCTAAAAATCTACATACATAATATATTATAGTGCGTTCTATACGCAGTTTGGTTGCTATTTGCCTTGAGATATGTATTGTGCGCGTTGGTTTACAATATATTATAATATAGTGCAGTTCTGGCTTCAGCCGGAAACGTGAATTACACACTACTGAATTTCCATTATACAAAATTTCATGTCAGTAGTCAGTTTAGCTTCTTCTATTCCATTTAAACACATATGTGTATATAGCAAAATCCGCAGGCGTTCACCATTTATAACCTTTAGAAATTGAATTTGCTGAGAATTAAAACTTAATCTATTCTTTGTTGCTTTATTCAACTTATCAGTATCATAAAACATTGCACGTATTCCATTTTATGCACAAAAAAGGCAGGTTCAATTAATTGTTTAAATATTTGTAACAATACGTCAAAGGAAAATTTCCTCACCATTCACGTGTTTACGTCAATCTTTATTTAAATATTTATAGGGTTTAAATAAGCATATTCTGTATTATCCATATATTACTAAAAAGTTTTAAAAGATATGTCGCACATGGTTAACTCACCAGAAAAGGTTGGTATTCTTCGTTTATCATAAATTACCATTGCTATTGATTCCATCAATCTGCCCAAATATCTGCAAAAAATAATTTGCTTATTTCGAAATCATTCAAATTATTGCTAAGACTAAGGATCATTCTATAAGCGTAATTGAACAAGTAAATTATATTATATTTTCTAACTAGAACTCCACAATGTAATGAATACATAATGAAAATAAAGGATTTAAATTACCTGATTATCATCGCCATTTTGCTTACCATCGTCAGAAATTAGTCAGGGCGGTGAGTAGTTTTCGTACAGTTGTAGTATTTAGATAGATTTTTTGGAGAAAATTGCTTAGTAACTATTCAAAATGTTGAGCGATCTGTCATACAAGCTGTATTCAAAAATATTAAACCTGGCCCAAAAATTTTATGTTTCGCAAATTAGGTTTAACATTGCATCAAGGTCATTTTACTGCGATTTATATTCCAATTACTTCAGAAAAATGAAGGGTACTTCACTTATGTCAACTTTTCTCTGTTTTGGAACACTTTTCAGTGTAGTTTTGAAATATAAGCAAAACAACATTAGTGCAATGAATATGGGAATAGCATTCCTTATCGGTGGCTTTGAACTTACTTTTGTGCTCTGTATCCAAGTGCTATTTTCTCAAGAAATTTGTGAAGTTTCCAATAAAACTGTAAACCTCCTGCAGTATATTCACCGTAAGAAAATTAATTACTGTTAAATTTGTATATCAAAGAATTATACATATCGACGAATGGGAGCCAACCGGACGTAAGTTCACTCCAACTCGCCAGGGGAAAAGGACGTAACTCAACTTTGCATGAATTGGCGAAAGGGCGTAACTGCATATATGGGGCTAAATGAGATATTTACACCAAAAGAAAGCCCATAAAATTGCGCACATTTTGATGTGCTGTTCATTAGCAGATGATTTTTTGTACCAATCCTTTTTCATAGATAAAATGTGACGAATTTTCACAACACATTATGCCTTGTTTCCTTTAAAATATCACATTTTTTTGCAGAATTTCTTGTTCTTGAGTAATTAGTGCTAGTTCTAATAATATTTTACGTTAATGAGTCTCGTTTTCTGTCACGATGGATAGTTATACTTCTGATACTGACTCGGACCTTACTGATGTTTCGGATTCAGAATGCTTTAATGAGGAAGATTTGTTGAAACTTTGTAGAGAAAACGGAACCCAGATTGGTAACTTGCTTATTATGAAATTTTTCTGGTTAATTTGGTTGAGGTTTTATGCTAAAATTCTGTACATTTTACGTTTATAAAGTTGAACTTAAAAGGAAGTCAAAGAAGTTTGTCTCGAGTCAGGTTCCTCAGCAGAAACGTGACTCATCTGCGGAGCCAAAGAACTTGGAAACTGACACCTCACAAAATACTCACCGTAGTCTGGAGCCTGCTTCGGAAATTCTAGATGAACTTGGACTATCTGGAACCTCATCCGATCAGCAATTGCCAGGAGTCTCTGGAGGGAACCTTTCCCCTTCGCTCCCTTCATTTCATGGAGGCACCGAAAACTCGCCCAGAGGTTTCAGAGCCAAAGGAAATACCCTAAGGGAAATTAATCAATTTAAGCGGATGACAGGGGCAGCTTATACGGGATATTCAAAAATTATAAATCCAGAAACCGGAAGAGTTCGCACTCCACAGGACCAGTCCAGGCAAGCAAGAAAACTGGGACCTCCGTGTGTCTCCAGGAAATGTCGCGCAACTCAACTTAGATTTTGTGGAAATATAACCCCGGACGTTAGGCAGGAAATTTTTCAAGAGTTCTGGGAAACTCTAACTTGGAACGGGAAGAAGGCATGTGTAAATTCTTTAATTGATCGGACTGTGCCACGCCGGGCCATCAAATCAAATGAATCCAGGCGAAAGGAAACTTTCCAGTACCACCTCAAAGTAAATGGAGTTAGGAGGCAGGTTTGCCAAACTATGTTTTTAAACACTCTGGGAATCGGAGAAAAGCAAGTTAGAGGCTGGGTTTCTAAAAAAACGTCCAAGGAACTTGCTCTGCCTCCAAAACCAAAAAATGGAGGTGATGTTGAGTTTGCTAAGGAATTTTTGACTATTCTGCCAAAACTCCCTAGCCACTATTGCCGTAAAGATTCGAAAAAGCTCTACTTGGAACCAATCTTTAGAACTAAAACTCAACTATTTGAGGTGTACAAGGAAAAGTGCACGAAAGAAAACCGGAAACAAATAGCACTGCGCACATTTTACGCACTGATCGACAAAATGAACATACGGATTCATCAGCCTAAAAAAGACAGGTGTGACCTTTGCTGTGGATGGGAGTCCAAGAGCGGTGCTGTTTCAGATGAGAAATACAGAGCGCACATTTCCAGGAAGGAATCTGCCAGAAGTGAGAAGACAATGGACAAAAAAGATGCTATTTTGTTAAAACAGCATGTTATCACTATGGATGTTCAAAAAGTTTTGCTATCTCCCATGCTTAACGCTAGTGCACTGTATTATAAAACAAAACTAATTTGTTCATAACTTTACTGTGTTTGATCTTGCTTCTTGTAAAGCTAAGTGTTACCTCTGGGATGAAACTCACGCCGAACTTGTCTCTTCCGTTTTTGCTACTTGTCTAATTCAGTATCTGGATAGTGAATATAACGATACTCTTCCCATTGTTATCTGGAGTGATGGTTGCACCTGCCAAAATAGAAATGCAATTTTGTCAAGTGCCCTACTTCAGTATGCAGTAAAAAAGAAGAAAACAATAACTCAAAAGTTTTTGGAGAAGGGACACACGCAAATGGAGGTTGACTCAGTACATGCTCATATTGAAACCAACTTGCGAAAACGTATCATTAACTTGCCGTCGGATTACGTCTCAATTTGCTCATCTTCGAACAAAAATCAAGGTGGTTACGACGTTAAAATGATGGAATTTGACGAAATTTTGGACTATGCCAGCGACCGGGTTTTGAAAAGCATTCGTCCCGGAAACAAAAAAACGGATCCGCATGTGACAGATCTCCGGCAAATTAAGTACAATCCAGACGGAAGCGTGGAGTATAAGCTTGATTATTCTAATGACTGGAAACCTTTGTCTAAGCAAGTTCGTGTTGACACGAAGAAAACTTTTGCGAAGCTATATAGGTACAGGATTCCCATTGCAAAACGAAAATACGATGATTTACAGGAATTACTGCATGTACTGCCAGCTTCATGTCATTCATTTTACCAGTCCTTGCCTCACAAAAAAAATTGATGGTAACACTATAGCTTGTAGTGTAATGTTTGTGTTTAAAACGAATAAAAGTTCTAAAATAATGTCTAATTTGGATTGATTTAGTTTTTTGGCTCTCCTGCAAAATGCATTATTTGTCAGTTACGCCCTTTCGTCAATTCATGCAAAGTTGAGTTACGTCCTTTTCCCCTGGCGAGTTGGAGTGAACTTACGTCCGGTTGGCTCCCATTCGTCGATATGACAAACCTTTATTTAGGTGCTTATATGCCACGTGTTGAAAGGAACAACACCAAGCAGAATTTCATTCATGATGCATTTATAGCAACTGGAATGGCAAACTTTCTTCTGTTTTTCTTCTTTGCACTTATTTGTCTTATCTTAGACAAAACTGGAACAATTTACCTGGGAACATACTTCCCACCTCAGAACGAATTTATTCCCCTCAAAATATTTTTACTGCTTTGTCCTTCGTACATTTTGGCGGTTTTGACTGTAGCAATGTTACTATTTGTAAGCATTAGCTTTACTTACTTGTATTACCTTTGTGTGATTTATACACAAGAATTGGAATGTAACAAACGTTCTAAATTGTATCTTACAAAATCTAAATTACGAACAAGCTCAGGAGCACTCACGCTAACATTTCGCTCATTTCAAGTATTGCATCAACATGTTCTTAGTATTGGAGGGTCGTCGCTGCTACTGGCTCATTGCTTTGTAATTTCAACAAGTATATATAGTACATTTGTTTTGATAAAATTTTGGAAGTACTTAGAAATATTTGCCAAAGCCACACTTCTCCTAGGAGATATCACTAATATGTTTGTGTGGTCGTTATTGTTGCTCTATGGAAAAGTGCTAGTTACAAGAGGATACAAAAATATTAACAGCTGGAAATTTAATCCTTGGAAGACACCATTGGAACGTAAACTTATGAAACGATTCGTGAAATCTTCAAAACCTTTAGTCTTAGCGTACGGAACACAATTTATAATTAAAAAGGGAACATTGTTTGGATTTTATAGAAATATTGCTAAAGGGGTAGCCAAGGCCTTAGTGATGATGAAAAACTGATTTGTGTATTTAAATATTTTACCAAATAAAACCATATAGCTCGACATGCACTTTAAATTTAAATCATGAGAGCCATCGCCAAAAACTATTCTCATCAGTCACACATGAATAACATAATGTATCAGTGCGTGTACAAAATAGCAGTTGTAAGCAACTATACACATTGTGATTAAATGATGTTTTTATATATAACTATAGTTTGTCTTGTAAAACGGTATGTCATTATCATGGTCATCATAATCCGTATGATGAGTGAACACTTTCAAATCATATTCATTAAGCATAATTTCAAGTCCAGTTTTTAATAATGATTCTCAATGCCAATCATGTTTAATGTCATGAAGTGTTGTCTTGAACCGTTTCTACATTGCAAGCAAGTTAACTTAGCTAACAGAATTTCACGCACACCATCCTATATTCCTCTTGTAAATCAGTATAATATTTCATGTCTATTACTATCGCAAATATGTCGTGGTTTGAAAACTTATTACATGCTACTATTTGAATCATGTAATGTGTTTTTTTAAATTAGATGATTTAAAATGCCGATTAAGCTCTCATTAATATTGTCCCCAAACTTGGAACATAAGATGGTAAAAAATATCTTCCGAAGGACCACTCACACGATGTGAGACAATTCTGAAACCCCAAATGCAGTTGAATGCTGGGTGCACTATTCCAGATGATGGAAAATAAATAGCAAACGATTCCAATTTAATTAGGAACTTCAACTTTATTATTTCCCGAAAATAGACAAATAACGGTTACTTTGTTAAGTGTCTCTAGTCCGAAGACCGACTTTCTTCTCTTTGTTGGCTCAACCTTGAGAGTTTTTGGGCTTACTCTGCTTGGTATGATGCCTCAAGAGGACTGATGACCATTTACAATTTTCATTCCTTATTTATACCAAATTTTGGCTACTCCGGGTTCGAATTCGGAAAGTTACAAAAATGACAAGAAACAAAGGAACGTTTCATGATGAGCTCTCATGAAGCGATAAAAATGAACCGTTTCCGGTTTCACAAAAAAAGTTGTCATTTTCCACACAGAAAGACAAAGGAAAATGTAAACGTTTTACAAAGTCCAACTTACGTTGGATCGAACCCGACCTTTCCACCGGAAGTAGCCATTACAAAATTACAAAGTCCATCATATTGAACTTTACAATGATCATCTTTTCAATAAAAATGAAAATACTGAACGTGAACAAAGGAACAATGAATTTACAGGTTTGAAAACGTTCAGTTTAACAAAGGAAAGGGAAAATTATAATAAAATATCCAGAGTTTTCATTTCGGATCCAAATCCTCCGGAACAAATATATAACATAAATTGCTAAAAGCTACAAACCATTAGGTAAGACTTATAGCAAATATTTCTGACAACACTACAACTATAATACATGCACACCACAATTACAATACTTATCGCTTCGATAAATGCCTTATTAATTTGGCAGCTTTAATCTTACTAATAGTAAATTACAACATTGCTTTTGCCTAAAATAGTTCAATCAAATTAATAATATCAACCATCATTTTTCTAAGTAGGCTTGTTATAGCAGCAAATTACATAACTATTTAATGATTTAAAATTCTGAAACAAGATTCCAAAATAAAAATGAGTGTACATAGTAACAAAGAAAAGCAATAAATATATAAAGACATTAATAGTTCTTCCAAATCCATAGTGACGTCTTGATTGACATCCTGTTTTCTGTTTGTATCCCAATACTTGATATCATGACTCTCCAATGGTATTCGGATTGGCGAAATTGTTCCTGCACTGCAATATATGCTGCAATAAAATTATTATTAATGGTAAGGTGTGTATCTATCAGTTTATCCTTGAACTTTAAAAATGCATCACTTCGTTCTAGAACAGCCTTTAAAAACTGATGATATCGATGTAATCCTGCATCCACCCAGTACATGAAAGCTTGCATTTCAAATGGCTGTATATATGACCACTTCTTTGTCCATATTGTTAGAAACCTACGGTCAATTGATATTGGTACGTGGTTGTTTGTATATACTGAAAACCCTTGTATTCCAGAGCTTATCAAATTCAACCACCAGCAGTCATGTTTCACCGTGTGGAAAACTGCAGCTGGCAATTTGGGCTTCCAGGGGTAATAAAATTGACCGATTTCTAAATATTCCCAACAATCTGCAAGCTGCTCAGAATTAACATACTCCGTACCGAAATAATTCTTGTGCCATACTAGACCCAACAGCAAAGGCTGAGGACTAACAAGCTTAATTCTACACTGGTTTGCAAATAGCGAATTATTTCCGGCATTCCATCTCATGTTTCTGATTAAATTACTTGATACAAAATCCACAACTCCTTGTTGTACCTGAGTAGTTAAATCAACCATATCTTTTGGTAAATTATCAGGTTTCTGAGGCATTTTGATGTCCGAGTACATGCTAGATGTATACAAAATTCTTAAACATATTCCAGCATTTATCCAAAAGACGAGAATTAGAGCAGTGTCGGAAGATTTCACCGTACCACATATTTCATATTTTCTAAAACTCAGAAACGTGGTCGTCAATTCAGCAAATGGGATTGCTTCATTAACGCCATTTCTTTTCTCGTCAAAATCGCCCTTAAGATAAGCGAGTTATCCTCACTTGAAAGTTAAATATTTTTGAGCAATTAAGCTTGTGCTGCTAAAATAAAGCTTATTTAAGTATCTGTTACATTTACAAAAATGACGTTCTCAATGAGTAGAACAAACTAGCAGTTATAGTTTTTCTAATTAATTCATTTAACTTTTAATTACGTGTTAAATTAATCATTCATTAAGTCGGCGCACCAGCAGCGTACATAAAATGTGGTTGTATGGGAGCATAGAGTCCCGTGTGGCGAATCAAACCAAATTGAGATTTAGTATGTACGGCGCTGGTGCCGTAAGTTATTAGGCTAATTATTAAGCTATTTAAGTCGATGATTAAGAAAAAAGGGCCTTTCAGATTGTTCAGGGAGAATTTACTACCAAAATGGAAGCTCTCACCGGTTCGCTATAAGCTGAGCTTTTATCCGCATATTCGTAAAAGGATAATTTGCATAAAAAGATAAGAGAATGGATTTTTTTGTGCTGATGCAAAATCTTATCACTGTATTGTAGATAAAACCTCCTAACTTTAATGCGGAGTGTGTTCCTAACTTAGGAAAGGGTGTATTTGCATAATAGATAAGAAATGATATGTTCATAAAATACGTACCCTTAAATTAATACAAAATGTGGAGTTGATTTCTAAACGTAAATACCAAAAGCCTTTGCTCACTCCCTTATCTCTTTACGCAAATTTCCATCCCTAACCTCACAGTGCCGGCGAAAAAGCTTACTCTAGAGGAGAAAACGTGGGAAATGAACGCCCCTTCCATGAAAAACACGCATTTAGTTCTGCTAATCTGGTGGTAGATGGTACGCGGAATGTGAAAGACAATTTTTGTTGAAATCCTGTGATGCTGCTCATTATTTTAGACTGCCTGCTAAGCTTATCCAGCTCGTTGCAGTCTTGCTCCATGCAAGTTGAAAATAGCCTGAAAACAGATAACCCGCATGATGAACCGCTAGATTTCCATAGGATAGCCCATACATATATTAATATTGCTAGTAAGATATACCAAACTTCACTCCGGAAAGGAGAAAGAAAATAGGTAACTTTTGCGAACTGGGAGTCTCCAATCTTCCCATTCTCCAACATCAAAACAAAATTTATAAAATTGTATTTTAAATCAACAGCTGAAGATATATGTAGGTAGTCTTTGCTAACTGATTCTGGGAGAACGGATGTAAACGCTAGCATGTCTATTGAAACATTATAAAAGTTTGCTATAAATTGCTGATAATCAAAATAGTAGTTTGCGTAAGGATTTGTGGCCTGTTTATTATACCAGCCAGGAATATGAAGATGTCTTCGAGTTTGTTTGTTTGCGTGGTAGAAAGTCCACGCAATATTTAGTTCTGTCAAAGTACTTGCTGGTACTGAAATCAAAGGAGCTCCAAACAAAGAAACAGGACCAGTGTAAGGAGTGTTTTTAAAAATTGGATCAAGTGGAACTGCTACGGAATTTGAATACAACTGAAATTGTCCACAAGTCATGCACCCTATTAGCATTTTGTTGTTTATGGGATCTATTAAAATTATTCGTGCTGATAAAAACGCGACGGTTTGAATAATCGGCTTATCGGGTATATCCGTATTTTGAACCATTCCGAGTAAATAATGATTAGTAATGTGAAGATAAGGACGCATCGTCAGATCTTGTATTGTTTGCCACCACAAAATATCTAAAGGTAAGAATGACAACTTGTTTGCTATTTGTGTTGTGTACACCAACTGAACTAAGCATTGCATTTGTCTTGGTTGGGATAAAATTCGAGTTAAAACTAAATTTAATTCTTTGAATCGCCAACTAACTAGAGGATGATCGTCATAGCCAGTGAAATTTAGTTTTTCTTTATCAAACTCGGCAGGATTGTATAAGATAGGTGTTTTTGTGATGAGCAAAATGCAGTTTTTGTGCACAATACACTTGTCAAAAAATACTGGTGCGAGGTTTAGTACGGTGCTAAAATTTGATGGTATTATTGATATGTGAAGCAAACAGTCTTGAAACATATCTAAAACTGAATAAATTGGAGGCATTCCATTGACAATTAATTCCGGATTAGCTTGAACGGGAACACAGAATAAAAACATGGGTAAAGCAAAAATGCAAGCAAAGTTTCTATTCATTTCAGTATGTAATTATATTATTATTAATTGATGCAAAATGATTTTAGGCAACTGCGAGTGTTGAGGAAAATGTAAAGTTTATTCCAACGTTTCGACCCAGTAACTCAGGTCCTCTTCAGGGAAAAAATTCGAATAAAAAGAAACAAGAAAAATTTTCTCTCAATCATCTACATTACGAATTTTAAAATTATATAAAATTGAAAGAAGTGAACTCCAGAATTTTGGGAGGTAGTCACGACCACGTTCCTCCTTCCGGTTCATAAGGGGAATTCCGTCCTTCGTAGCATTACGAATTGCTATGCATTCCTTCGTCTCCCGCAACACTTTGTCATGTTCCCTTTCCAATAATCTTGCTTCATCCCAAAGTATGGAGTGGTTTTCAAATTGATCCGCATTACTCCATACATGATCTGAAATGACAGACTGCATGTCACCGTTGCGACAATGGCGTTTGTGCTCCTTAATGCTTTCTGATAAGTCCCTCCCGGTTTGGCCTATGTAGATAAATCCACATGTACACTTGACTGTATACACACCAGCGTTGGTGCATGGTGGCTTATGTTTATGGGAAGTTATTATTGTTCAAGCAATTTTCCTTAAAATTCCAAGTAGAAATATCAAACGTTTGTCAAATTTAAACTTGTAAATTTAGCTTTCTGTTGTTTACGTCAAACATGTAATGCTAAACAACAATTTTCAACAGTTCAGAACACAAGCAGGTATAACTTATGACAAGCAAAAGTGTAATCTTGTGAATTGAGAATAGTTTGAAAGTTTAAGTTCACAGTCTTTTAATGAAAACGAATTCTAGGGCCCTTGCTATAACAAGCAATTATAGGTTATTTAGAGCATGGCATCTTGACGGCCTAAAAGACAGATTGGAATATTTATAAAAAAAATTAAATAAACTTGTGAGCAAAAAAGCTCTGTTACGTATACAACCTCCATAGTCTGTATCCACAGCAAGCAAACTGGTATCTGTAACATTTATTTTGGACATAAAATGAAATATTTAAGTAACAGACAAAAAGTATAATTGCCGTAGAATCAAATCTATGCAAAATATAATATACCATTGAAGCCTATTTATGACAAATTATAAAAAAAAATTGCATAAAATTTATCCCAATAAATCAAAATAAATTAAATCCTTTGGAGGATAGATAGAACAGACTTCTACAAGTACACTGATTCAATGCTATGCATTCATAATATTCATTATTTGAAATCACGTTTTTAGAAATTTGCATTTTATAACGCGCAATAGCATTAAAGCTGTAATCAGTTTGCAGAATGTTCACACTTAGAGGGTCAGTTGTTCCTTAACGTTGAAGCCTCTTGTTTTCTTATAAATTCGCCGTCTTTTGCGTAACCAAAAGATTATATTTAGAATATTTTTCTCCAAAAAAAACAAATTACATTGATGTTACGAAGCTTTCATTACAGGTATTCATACGACGACATAGCGAATATGTTTCTTTATATACTGCTCGTTTTATTCTTGCATTGAAATACGTGTGCCTGTACAGGGGAATATAAAGAAGGTTATAAACTAATTTACAAAGTAAGTACTCATAACTCACCCAATACCTTTCACGTGCTCAGTTGGTACGACAAAACAGGAAAACAAGTTCGAAAAAAATTAACTTGATTGATAAAAGTTAATACGAATATGAAAAATAGCTTACCTAAAAATATTTTGAAGCTCTTAACCATGATTAGTTAGCTACACATGTAACCTAAAGTAAAAAAGAGAAAGCACTCGATGCTTTTGTTAAAGTGGTTAACATTAATACTGTCCTCTTATTTGTAACATTAAATGACCAAATATTAGCCAGGCCTAGTTTCATTTTCTTAGTGAATATTTCCTGATGTATATAATACTTTCTATTTTCACCACAATTTTTCTAACAATGTTTAGAAACATATATGCAAGGGTACGCTTTTCCTTACATTTTATAAAAGTTTTAGTCGTATTTATTTGCATTGAGTTTTCTCTCTCAGTTCCTTTTCGAACAGGCAATGATTGTACAGTCGGTCTAATATACTCACCAAATAGTACTACAGATCAACATGAAACCTATATCACCAATCAAATTGCCAAAAACCCCACAAATGCCAATTATTTTCTTTGGCTGATATACTCCTCCGATAAAATAGATTTGGTTCTTGAAGCAGGCACCTCGGAAACAATAAGTATGAAAACAAAGTATTTTCGATTTTCACCAAAGTACGTCAAATCTGTTTGTACAGCATTTGTCCTGGTAACTGAAACCTTTGAAGATACAGTTAACTCAATTTATAACTCCGGGTATGGAACTTCGTCATATGTTGCGTTTTTTGTGGGTGTTTCCAAGATATTTGCAAGTCAAATAATCAACCAAATGCTGACCAATCTAGTTGGAAACGATGAAGCAATAAACGGTCCATTTGGAGCTGCCATTGTGTTCTTTGAGTACTTTGCAGATAAACATACTACTTATTCTACTTTTGGAATATTCTGCTATGCTTGTATTAACCCTGAGGACAAAATATTGCTAACCAAAGAAAACAAAATTGTAGAGTTAATTGATACAGCTGCGCAACTAAATATTAACAAACATCGCAGAAAAGTTAACGTAGCTTACCGATTTTCCTTCGACGCTGAGGAAGACACCAAATGTTTACAAACCTTAGACTCTAAGAAAAACAGAGTAAAATACTATCACTCGTTTCTCAAATGTTCAAGGCAGCTGCCATCAATGGCTCCAATTGGTCATTTTGCAAACGCCACGTTGGTAATAAATAAACACAATATGACAGAACAGGAAGTAAAGGAAGGGAAATGGATACTAGAAGCCGCATTTGGAGAAGGAATGTTTTCCGTATTTCCTAATGACCAAGTGTTTGCCAGAGATGCAAACGTGGTGTTTAAAGAAACGCCATGGCGTTTACTAAGCTGCTTTCAAGCAAAGTCATTAGCGTATTTAAATTCAAATCTTTTAGAATTTCTGCCTTGGGATATACTGGCTTGCGTTACTTCCGTAATTTTACTTTACACATTTGTATTCTCTAGTTTACGTAAGGCTCTTAACATATTTTGGCTTTTTCTGGGAATTGGTATAAGAGCTTTAAATAGATTATCTCGTAGGCTTATTTGTGTAACATTATTGTTTGCTGGGTTGGTAGCATTTTCTTGGCAAGCGTGTATTTCATCGGATGCTCTAAGAATGCAAGAGTTTCCGTCAGATATCCAACTTTTAAAAAAAGGCTACAAAATTTGGATCAATAAAAAGTGGCTAAGTGAATACAGGAAAATAGTTGATCCACAGCTTTGGGCTAATGTTACTTATGGTTTGGATATTAATAAAGTTATTTACAATGATAGGGAACATCCAATGAATCTGGGAAATATTCCGGAATTAGTAAAAACCTTAGCTACTGAAAAGGTAATGCCTTTCACTTGGTATTCTCCAATTCTCGGAAACGCAATTTGGAACAATGAAATTATATTTCCGACTAATGAAGTTTGCAAGAAGATAAACTTTAATGCAAAGTTAAATATGAAGTCTAGTTTGAACTTAAGGCTGTGGGGTGGTAACAACAAGGCATATCAAATAATGAAATATTGGTTTGAGGGAGGATTCTTTTTGCGTGGTTATCATTTGGGGGACTTGATGAAACATTTTGAAAATTTGGCAATACGCAGACTTGACAAGGTTTCTTACCCAGCGCCGATTACATTAACGGGTGCTTTAGGATCTTGCTGGTTTGTTGTGATTATATTTGATTCTACGCTTGTGTTAATTTGGTTGGTTGCTAACTTTGATAGTATTTTACGCTACTTAAAATGGCTTGGAAAGTATAAGGTACTACCAATACTAGGTATTATTGCAAGGTTTAAAATTCTAAGACGTGGAACTATAGTTCAAGCTTACTAAGACCAACTTTAAATATTGAAAAATTAATAGGTACTATATGGATATATATCGTTATATTTGATAAGCCCAAAGCATTGCTAATTAAAGATAATATTTTGAATGTAATGTTTTAACCTATATCAAGTAATATGCTATTCTATTTATGAATTCTTTTTCTTAAGGAATAAAAATTGACAGTGTTGGAAATTTTTGTCTTTGAATAAAACACAGGCATAAATAAAGTACAACGTATCAAGGAATTATATTTTCTTTAAGAAAATTCATATGAACGGTTTATTGTTGCTTTGTTTTTACACTATTAACTTATCAACTGGTAATGCATGTTAAGATGGTTATTTGATATGATTATTTGCACTTAACCCAACTGATTCTGTAGAATTATTTGTGACATGAGTTATTCAAGACACAATTGTTTTCTTAAAGATGTACTAAATAGAAATGCAAGTTTTTATTTACGTTTTTCACTAAATAACAAAGTTAGTGGATTTTTGACAAGAATGTTAATGCAAATTATCACTATAATAATTGGAAGCATAGATTACTGTACCTTGAAAAATGTCTGAGATGTATCATAGTCATGGGAGACTCGTGTACGACTTTTTTCGCTCTCGCTTTTCAAAAGGCTTTTTGCATTTTGCTCGCACCCAAACTTGAGTAACTATGAATAGAACTATCCAAATTCCCAAAATAATTAGAATTGACGAACCTGCATAAAACAAAAGAATGAATTGAAGGAGAATCTTCCTATCCGTTATATACACTTTAATAGCGTTATTTAATCAAAAACCTGCTGAAAATATATTTTTACAAAACACAATATAGGTAATTTGCTTACCTGTGAAAACAATCGGTGCTTCCGCTTTCTCCAAAATTTGACACTCTAAATTCCAGTCATCTGAAATGTATGGCTTAACTAAGCTTATAAAATCCACCAGTGGACAAGGCAAATCACATCCGGGAATTTGGAGTTGATAAGGTTCACGATCCGTTTCGTTCCGGTAGTAAATCTGATGAATAAAAGGCATGTTTTGTAACAGATTTTTTGTAAACATTTCAAATTTTATTCCCTTCTTTGCGCACCTCCACATAATACAGATCTTCCTTTTTCTCAGAACTGTGTTGATGAAGCTCCAGCATAACGGCTGCAGCAAAAGTGGGTCGTTTCTTATCAAAAATTCCTAATGTATCCAAAAGTCCCGTTATTGTTGCATCATGTCCAGAAAAAAAGTACATTTTCTTTTGGCCAGTTCTTGCACCGTCAAAGTGGTTCATGGAGCTTGTATTCAGTATCATATTGTCCATTAGACGTTCAAGGAGTGGTCCTACACGCAGCCTTTTCATCTCATCGGTTAAAGTTATCAGTTGAAAAAAATAAAGAAGCAAGTTAGCGACTTGTTCGTTATCAAAAAGTTGGTTGGTCCAGTTGGGTAGTGTGAGGTTGTAGTAGTGCTATGTAAATAGTGCAAAAAAAGCGACTTTGTCACAATTTTGTTAATATTTTCTTAATTTCTATAGTATTTTTGTTACTTCAGTAAGTAGCGTGTCAATAGTCAGCAGAATGTCCATTGTGCCATGTACTTTCGCCCGGTTGATAACATACTCTATAATTTTGCTATTCTGCTGAAAAAATTGGCTAACTTCTTCATGATCACTTAGAATGCTGTCAAATAGCTGGCTGTACCGAGGACAAATATCCTTTTGCTGTCGTATGAGCTGTTTTTTTAGAATAAAATGAAACATGAGATATTTCTTTTTTAAACATTAAATTGACTAGGAAATTTCATACGTTATCATATTCCACGGGTGTTGTATGCACCGGTACACTCTTCCAAGGCAAAGGTATTTCTACACTTTCATTATTTCCAAGATAATCTTTCAGTGTTTCGTTTTCCTTTAGAAGAATCTCATTTGGCAGGTAGAAGCCAGCCAGAACGGAAGAAGCTGTTTGCAGTGCTCGGGCAAAGTCAGAACTAAGCACGTAGATGTCTTTTAAGTTATAAGTGTCCTGAACAAAACCGTCGTACCGCTGACGAAGGAATAGACCTAGGTTGTAGCCCTGTAACTTTCCTAGCTGTAAAATACACATGTAAATTGTTTGATTTGGGTTAAATGATATTTTTGCCAGTATAAAAAATTCTTGCTTTACGTTTGTCAACTGAGAGTAGCCTGGGTTCCAGAAGCTCTCGTTGTAGTACGGATCTGCGGGATAGGTTTGATCGATTGTGCGAGCTCCATGTCGAAATAACTTGAGATAATAAAAAATTCAGAGAAATAAAAATGTTTGAAGTTTTGAAAATGCTTGTAGTTTGTGCTTTTTCTTACAATTTGCGTTTGACGAAGTGTTTTGAGATTCGCCTTTGAAGAAGATACTAACGTGGGTGAACTGAATATTCCATAGGAAATGAAAATGGTGGATAATAATAAATTTGGAGTGTACATGATGGTGATTACAATTGAATTGATTTATTTGGCAATGGAAGTAGTTATACAACCAGTGCTAATCCCAGCAGCAGTGATAGTCAATACAAATCAAGTCAAGTTACGTGCAACCTTCTACCGCTGCGCTGGACAGATTTATTGAAATAGAGGTACCTAAACTTTTATTCGGACATAAAAGTCTGTCATGGACATGCTAAAATGTCTCGAGGTTTACGACTAAAAAACTGGCAACGGACTTGACACAAATTACAACTGAACTACACTGTTACTTTTGGTAGTATTCTAATCTCCGTGCAAAATGATGTATGATAACATATACATAAATATATTGGCGTGTTTGCATTGAGTGCGATTACAAAGTGTGTATGAACTAAAAACGGTTGACTGATAAAAAGTTCAGTTCAGATAAGATAAACCTCTTCCTCAACTAAATGATTATTGAACTATTTACGAATTTGTATGCACAAAGTATTCGAACGCTACATAACCTACTCAAAGTTTTTGCACTTTACTTTGCTTATTTAATGAAATTTTTTTATTTAACACGATCTCCTGAGGAGAAATAATGGCTTTCTTTTCCATTGTTTTTAAATCGACAGTATTTATGCGATGCTATCTGCAATCAATCAACTGCAATCGTTTAGCTGTCAATCATTTCGTATTTATTCATTTATGAATCATAAATATAAATGTGCATGTTCATATTTTTTTATGCCTGTGTAATACAATTATGTGTATTTATATGGGTGGACTACTAGGGCCTTCCGGGTTTGTTCTGTTGATGGTTATGTTAATAGTTGTATTAATTTTATGGTTTTTATACTTTCCTGAAATTGTAAATGTGTAAAATTGCTTGAAATGCATAGATTTAGCAGATTCACAAGTTGGATTTTAAGAAAGTACTTTATCTAACCTATATATTATGCTACAAAAGCAACGCGAGATTACATTATTTTTTATTTATGCAAATACAACTACTCAAAATACTTGTCATAATTACTATTAATATGTTCTGGAATACCAAGCTGACACTGTTCATGTTGCATAATTTCGTTACGAAGTGCTATGCAGTCATGACTCTACTTACTTTGGAATATCTTTGATGAATCCTGTACGAAATAGCTTGAGGTGCTTTAGAAAGAAAGGCGTTTGTTTTAATTCCTCTTCATTTTTCAGTTGTAAGGACGTACGCCACGTCAAATCAAGATCGTCATATTTCAAAATCGACGAAAACAAAAAAATGCATGCATAGGTCGATAACTATTGTCAAGCTAATATTAACACAAAAAATTTCGTGTTAAATAACCCTAACGTTAGGGAGTTATGGGCATTTAAAGTTTAAATGATTTTGAACAATTAGTGTTGTAAAAGTGCAATTTTAATGAATTAAATTTTTTGGCTATATTCAAATGACATAATAGAAGTAGACGAACAATTTCTGACCAAAAAATTTTCTAAAAGTTAATTATTTTTTTAATTGCCCTGTTAACTTTAACTGCAATTAGCTTCTTTGCGCCACCAATGCTAAAACAAATACAAACGTCATTAAAACCAGCACCCTCTAAAGTACCAAAAACAGTTGTAAACAGGTTTAGCACTGGTGGCGCAAAAAAGATAATTGCAGTTAAAGTTAACAGGTCAATTAAAAAAATAATTAACTTTTAGAAAATTTTTTGGTCAGAAATTGTTCGTCTACTTCTATTATGTCATTTGAATATAGCCAAAAAATTTAATTCATTAAAATTGCACTTTTACAACACTAATTGTTCAAAATCATTTAAACTTTAAATGCCCATAACTCCCTAACGTTAGGGTTATTTAACACGAAATTTTTTGTGTTAATATTAGCTTGACACTAGTTATCGACCTATGCATGCATTTTCTTGTTTTCGTCGATTCTGAATTATGATGAGTTCGTAAAAAATCTTGTTTTGACGTGGCGTTAGTCAAGACTTTTAGAATATGAAACAAAAATTACCGATATATGAGTTTAGTTTTTATAATGATTTAAATATCCAACTACATATTATGTATGAATACTGTATGGTAAATGTAACGCATTCTGAAGTTTATGGGTTTTTGCTGGAAGTTGTTACAGGGCAGGACGAGGACTGTAGGCAGTAAAACTCATTTGATTAAAAAACAGTACATATTCCCCGCAATTAAAGATACCAGTAAAACTTGAACTTATAATGGGCATTATTAACAGATCAAAAACATTCAATTATTTTGTTTGTAAGAATCAATTACGAATTGTTACATCATAGGTTACCGAGAGATTGCTATCGTATCGGTTATAAGCGCAAACCACGTGTGTAATACTACTAATGCTATTTAGCAAAACTATTACTGCATGCCCTTACCAACGCACCCATTATTTTTACACTTTACCATTGACAGTTCTCTGCCATTGATTGATACCATTGATACCGTAATTAAGATTATCTTAAAATAACTTTCCATGACCAACATTGAATAAACTATTTATACAGTGGTAATTGTTCATGTGAAAAAGTATACTAAAATACGGTTCTATGTAGTAAATAATTGACTTTGTCAATTTAACTTTGACTTTTACAAATTATACTTATTCCTAGACCTAAGAAAGATTAATGGTTAGAAGAATAGGTTATAGTTTATATAATGCAAGCTTTCAATTAAAAAGTTCAATTTGGAAAAAACCCATTTGTAAGATTTTATCTGTGTTGACCTCTGTCTTCTGCTCTAGTGGTAACTTCAAAATTTGAATGACAGTCTCCAATTAAACAAATCAAATTTCCACCGTCTAAAAATGTTAGCTTAGTCCTAGCCTAATACAAACTGATACGACAGTTCACTTGACAACCAGAGAAAACATCACACACTTTTATCGGTATTATAAGGCTATTTGAATACGTTAAATAAATGATGAAACAATAATTAAACACAAAATGTTAAGCAACCAATCGTACAAACTATATTCCTTTTTACTTTTCCTAGCAAAGAAATTTTATGTTTCTCAAATCCGCCTTAACCGTTCCCAAAGGCTGTTCTATTGTGACTCAAATTCTAGAAATCACAAGAAAATGAAATTAGTTTTTTTTCTTGCAAGTCTACACATTTTAGCAACCATATTCGTTATAACACTGCACTATAAACGGAATTGTACGAGTGTAATGCACATGGCAATTGCACTTGTCTTGGGTGGTCTCGAACTTATTGTGGTGCTGCAGGTCCATGTATTTTGTTCAAAACAGATTTGCCAACTGGCAAACGGAACTGTCATGTTCCTTCGACATTTGCAATGTAAGTATGTATATATTTTAAAGCCGAAATTGTAATTCACAAGTTTATTTCATTTTATGCTCTTTTATTTTATATTTCTAGCTTTGTATATGCCAACATTTCAAAGAAACAACAGCAAACTGAATTTGATACACGATGTGGCCATAACAACTACAATAGTTTTAATGGGCACGCTTACTCTTGTGAACATAATACTTATAAGTAAAGATACGACTGGAACAATATATCTTGGGATTTATCTTCCGTCAGACAATTTCCTAATTCCAATCAAGTTTTTGTTATTACTGTCCCCAATATACGTTCTGGTTGTTCTAATGATAGGAATGACGTTGTTCATGGTATTCAGTTTCACATACTTTTATTACATATATATGATATACACCGTTGAATTAGAATGTAGCAAACCTAGTAAATATTACCGGACAAGTTATAAACTACGTAGAAACTTGGGTGACCTTACCCAAACATTTCGATCATTTCAAGTGCTGCATCAACATGTTATTTGTTTAGGTGGTCCGTATTTACTTTGCGCTCACGGGTTACAAAAACTAGCAACATTCTATGGAAAGTTTGTGATGATAAGATATTGGAATGAGTTGGATGTACCTGTAAGATCTGCATTATTACAAGGAGACATTCATAACACGATGTCTTGGTCGGCATTCTTGCATCACGGGAAGCTCTTGTTTAAAAAGGGTTACCAGATTCTTCATAGCTGGAAATGTCGCAACTGGAAAACTAATTTTAAAAGAAAACTTATGAAGAAGTTTATCAACTCTTGCAAGCCGCTTGTGCTAGCATACGGAACTCAGTTTGTAATTCAGAAAGGAACGCTGTTTGCCTTTTATAGAAGTGTAGCTGTAGCTGCCGCACGCGCTTTAATAATGACAAAACAGTAGATTTAAGATTTAGAATTTTTTAAAACTTTGTTTGAAATGTAGCTAATGCAATTCTTACTTTTAATATTTTTATTAACACAACTTTCACATCGTTATATGACTACTGGTGATGTCTATTTACATTGACCAATGGATAGATAGATAGATGCTGATTTTTGAAATGTTTGAATAATTGTATATAATTCTTTATTTTCTCATATTATATAATTCTTAATATATATTAGAAATAAACTTATGTGCACATA